>JAFEMH010005944.1:0-142492 GCA_022495995.1 Adenophora triphylla var. japonica
CAATTATTTGATCGAAGACAAAGAGGATTCTAAAATTCCATTGAAAAACAACTTGATAATCTAACAAGTACTACAAAGATAAAAAATGAGAAAGTAAAACTTAAAACATAAAATGTTACCTCCCAATTCCAAGAACTAAAGAGGTTTGAGTTAGCTCTCATGAAAAAGCAAGAAACACCAAGAAAATTCTAAAGAAGAAGAGAAAAGAGAAGCTATGGAAGAGATTGATTTGTAATTGTCTCTAGAAAACAATAATAATAAAAAATAGTGAATGAATGTCTAAAAAAAAACTCCCAATCTGCTGCCTAATCTCTTAATTAAAACCCGTGAGCAGTCCGCGATTAATATTCCCAGATCTTACTCCACAACCTCTCCAATCCGGCACGATCCGTGCCAAAAAGCGCCTAGAGTGGCCGGTCGCCCACAACCCAACAGGCGGTCGCCCCGCTAAGTGTCCGAAGCATTTGGTCTTCAAAACTTGATCTCATGTGCGGCCGCCCACCTTACGTCCACTGGCAGCGGTCGCCCATACTGGAGGGCATTGTGCGCGTCGGTTTCCGGCCCTTTTTCTTGGCCCTTACTCCATTCTCCATTAGCCAGACTCTCCAATCTTCATTATTGCCGGCCAATCCTTATGAAATTCCCTTAACCCAATTTGAGACTGGTTGCGTCCCATAAACTGCATCATCTCCCTTTTTCCACTTTGATGTGTTTCACAAAATGCTATCAATCACGCAAAATTCTTCAGCTTGAACCATGAAAATAAAAACACTAGAACCTCCATTAAAACACATAAAAACTCAAGGATTAAGCCAATAATAAGATTCATAAAGTAGTCAATGGATGAAAGTGTAAAACTCACTCATCGGGGGAAATTCTTTGAAGAAGGCTGAGACAACATTCCATAGAGACTTAAACCCCGCTAAAAATGCACCTTCTGGAGTGACAAGGGGAAAAGTGCTTGGGTATATGGTCGCGGGAGCGAGGTATCGAAGTTGACCCCAAAAGATCAAAGCCATTATGGATATGAGGCCACCTCGGACCCCAGGGCGGAAGTAGAGCTTTATGGGAAAGCTGCGGTACATCGGCCGTTTCGTCAATCGGTTGACCCTATGTGCGAGCCCGTCTTCAAGCTCATGAAGAAGAACGTAGACACGAATGGATAGAAGAATGCGGGATGCTTTTGACGGATCAAGGCATACTTGGTACACCCTCCGGTGCTATGCCCCCACATAGACGAAACCTCTTACGCTCTATCTCACTTTGTGATACGGCGGTTGGGGCTATGCTTGCTCGGGAAAAAGAAAGACTCTCGGGTAGAAATGCCATTTACTTTGTCGGCCGAAGGCTGCAGGGAAGTGAGCTCAATTACTCGGCATGTGAAAAGACTGTGCGGGGCCCAGTGCAGGTGGTCGGCAAGTTGAAGCATTATATGCGAGCCCGCCTGGTGAATTTGGTCTCAAAAATGGACCCCATCAAGTACATCTTTGATAAGCCTTCCCTCTCGATGCGTCTAGCAAAGTGGTCCTTCTTCTTAGCGAGTACGACATTGACTATGTGACCCGGAAAGGCTATCAAGGGTCAAGCGTTGTCGAGACCACTGGCAAACTTCGATAATGAGGACGAGAGGGCACGAACCCCAATTCCCGAGATGAAGGGATCTTTGCGATCGAACACGAAAACCGATGGCGGTTGTTCTTTGGCCGGCGCCGCTAACAAAAGAGGAAGCGGTATCGGGATGCTGCGGTCGATCCGAAAGATGAGCATACACCCATAGCCCTCAAGTTGAACTTCCACGCCACGAGCAATGTTGCAGTATGAAGCTGCATTCTTGGTTTGGAAGCTGCCTTAGAAAGGAATGTCGAGCTAGAAGTTTACGGAGACTCGGCCACTATCATCAATCAGGTTTCGACAAGTGGAGAGGCTGTGGACCTAACTGCGGCGGTATCATGCCCGTATGGAGGAGTTGGTGGACGGTTCGGAGAAGTGACCTTCCACTACTTGCCAAGGAAAAGAAGAGGTTCGAGATTCCTTAGCTACTCTAGCCTCATTGGTAGAAGATCCACAGGAAAAACCATAAAACCCTTGAGTGGGTAGAAGAAGAAGCTGACCTTACATTTGTGAGTAGACACAGGACCAGAGCCTATAAAGGAACCTGGTACAATCAAATTTACCGGTTCTCAAAGATGGAGATCGGCTTTCAAAGACGAAGAAGGTAGACCAAAAGAAGGTGTCGAGCCAAGAGCTTGCAAGCTGACGAAAGGTTGGCCTCCCATTATGTCATTCTAGGAGGCAACCTTTGCAAGAAGCGATACCAAGGACCACTCCTCTTGTGCGTCACTCAAGAAAGGGCCAAAGAATTGATGGTAAGTCCAGCAATGGTCCTGCGGTCCCATATGAATGCGAGCCACGATGGAAGTGATCGCTGGAATGGGTTACTCTTGGATTTCCATGGAAAGCGGCCTGTCCGGCACGTCAGAGCATGTGACAAGTGCCGGCCGGTTTGCCAACCTCAACCATCTCCCGCCTCATGACTGTGCATGCAGCGACTCCTTGGCCGTTTGCAGCTTGGGGTATTGACGTGATAGGGAAAATAGCCGGCGAGGAAGCAATGGGCATGAATTTGTGCTAGTAGCCATCGACTACTTCACCAAGTGGGTAGAGGCCAAGTGCCTTACAAGGTCCTCACTTCCGAGGAAAAGTGGCCCAATTCATCAAAGAAAACATAATGTGCGAGATATGGGGTGCCCAGCGAGATCATTTCCAGATAATGGGTCGTACTTTGAAGAGGCTGCGATAGGTTCTTTATCGAAATTCGAATCACTCGCCACTGAAGTCGTCTCCGTATAGACCTCAAACTAATGGAGCCGTGGAAGGCTGCTACCTAAGACGCTCGAACGGATCATCAGGAAGATATTTGGCAGTGGTCGTGATTGGCCCGAAGAGCGCACTTGGCACTGCAGGGCTCTGAGCGTGCTGTCGGAAGCAGCTACGGGAGAACTCCTTGCCTTAACCTACGGGATGGAAGCAGTGTTACCGGTGGAGTTGGAAATCCCGTCATTAAGGGTCCTCCTGGAAAAAACGGTGTCAATGAAGTGGAATGGTTGCGCGGCCGGCATGATGAGTTAGCCTGCTTGTGAGAGAAGGCTAAAAGCCGTGGAACACACCCGAGCCTACCGAGAGGCGGATGGGACGGGCGTTTGATAAAAGGTCAAGGCCGGAGACATCAAAGAGGGTGACTTAGTGTTGAAAGTGAAGCCCCTACCGAGAAACCCCACAGGAAAATGGGAACCCGTTTGGATCGGCCACTTATGTGGTGCGAAGATACTATCGGGAGGAGCCATGAAGCTTGCGGACACTAGACGGCAATCCACTTTGTCCACCAGTCAACGGTGATAAGCTCAAAAGATACTATGTCTAAAAGAAAAAAATATATAAAAAAGGGGTACAAAGAGTAATACCCGGCTAAGTGAAAACCCCAAAAGGGCGGTCTAGGCAAAAGACGGGGTTGCACATAAAAAAAAAAGAAAAAAATCTTAGTGCAAAAGAGTAATGCCCGGCTAGTGAAAACCCAAAAAGGGCGGTCTAGGCAAAACGGGGTTGCACATAAAAATTTTATAGTTCACCGGAATGAACTACGAAGACTGAGCCCACTTAGTCTTTCTTGTAAAAGGAACGTGGCGGCCGTATATGGTTCGGTCTAAACAATAAAAAGGACGATTAAGTTTCCATGAAATGTGTCCTAAACAATAAAGGACAATCAAGATTCCATGAAGTGCGTCCTAAATAATAAAGGGTATTTCGGTTTTTCATAAAACGGGTCCCAATAAATAAGACATTTGAATTTCCATGAAATGTGTCTTGACTAATTTTTAAGATAATATTTCTTGTTCATTACAAGTTAAAAACTTCTTGATGAGTTCAAACACGGTCTACCTCTTAACTGCCTTCAACACCATATAAAGATCTAAAATACAATAAAATGCCTAAATAAACTAATGTGTTTGCAAAATGGCAATAAGAGGATCTGAAAAGATGCATCGGTCGTCATTCGGGTCTTCTTTGGTCTTTTTCCCTTTTCCTCGGCCCCGTCAGAGTCCTCTTCCTCTTTTTATCTATGATGTCGGTATCCACTCATCCCGACCTCCCAGGTATCCTCAGCTGGAGCCTCCACTAAACTTTGTGTCGATAAGTGCTCTCTCTATCAGAGCACGAGTCGCACCTCCTCCCTCTGAGCCTCGGTCCAAGGAGCGACCTCGGACAACCTCTTGTACAGAGCCTCCATATCCACGACCAAGTCACCTGGCGGTTATGGCGACTCGCCTTAGCCTCGGTCTCCCTCAAAGTCTACTCGAGTCGCGATCGGCTCCCAATAAAGCTCGACGTCTCTCCTCCAAGACGACTGAGTCGCTCCGTCTCCCCTCTCGTACCGGTCCAAGTAGACGGTGGTCAAGATGGTGCTTTTCACTGCTCTGAAGATAGCCACTGGGTGGGAAAGCAGGTGTATGTCCAAGCCCTCGAGAAGAATGAGAGAAGGCAGTTTGGATCTCTCATATCGATGGCATCACCTCCATGGTCCGGATGTCCTCCCAATCGCTCGATGGCTCTGTAAAGCCCCAAGCCTGGATACTAAGCGGGGTATGTAGAAGGATGACCGGCGAGAATCACGGAACCCTCGCGACATGGGGACTCTGAAATATCCTCTGAGTGCCGCAACCTCCAATGAGGTATCCACCAACGGATGTCCGAAGTGGATAGCCTAGCCATCGTCGGCTCCCGGCTACTACGGTCTGTTGCCTCGGTGCACCTCTCAGAAATCACCCAGGCGGCGAGTCGGCAAAGCCCACAGCAAAGCCCAGAGCCTCTCTGCGGCCATAAGGTCAACTGGCCAGGACTCCGGATCTCATGAAATGGTGCTCCCGAGCCATCTGTCAATCCCATGAAGTGTCTCTCCCAAAACCGGCGGGACAATATCCTTCCCGGCCTTGCGGTCTCTAACCATGTCCAAGAGGCCACTATGACGAGATCCCCAGCGGACTCGGCAGTGAACGGAGCGAAGAGAATACGCGAAAGGATAAATGCGTCCATAGCCACCAGTGATCGCAGCCATATGCGGAGACCCAGAAACTGCCGGGATATCGGAAAGGTCAATCCTATCGGGGCTACCATCATCCTCTCGGCCTCTCCCAAAGGAATCTGCGAGAAAAGATGCAAGCTTTACCGCCCGCACGTCTACGATCAGCGGAATAGATATAGCCTCAATCTCGGGACCCCCAATCAAGGCTCGGAAGTCTTCGTGCGTCGGGACAATCTCGTTTTAAGAAAAGCAGTAAACATGTCTCCGGACGTCCCGAGTACTTTCTTTGCGGCTCTCGAAAGGTCCCAATCGGGCGGGAGATCCCTCAAATGCCATAAAGACTTGATCTTGAAGGAAGAATCAAGCGGTCCACTATGAGATTGGAAGTTGTGTCTCACCCGAGATTGAAGATCGGACGAGAAAACGGTCTCGTTTCCCCGTTTGCAATCGACGGGCTTCTCCATCGCAAAATGATCAAAGGTGGTGCTTTTAGGTCCAAAAATGTGCTCTGGGAACAATTGGGACAAGTACGAGTTGAAAAATGAAATGAAATGGCCAAGCCTTGCTTTTATTCGAAAATAACCGGTTCGGACGGGCGTGGCCGCACGGCCCTATTTACCCTCAGGACCTATCCGCACGGCTGCATTAGCCCTCTGCAGAAAAAATTCTGCAGCAACCAAAGTTGCTGCCCAAGGGAGTTGTCACCCCACTTTTTCAACCAAAACCTATACAAAAACATATCCAGAAGCCATTCAAGCATTTATATACCATTATAAATCATTTTGGCCCAGTTTCAACCCCGATTCCAAGCAAAAAATCGCCCCAAGGCTCAGATAATATGCAAATTTAAAAAGCATAAATTAGAAAAGCAAATAAAACATAAGTACAATGTCTTCGCCCCATTGGCGCCAGAATAAAACAAAAAATAAACAAAGTGTGCATAAAAATTGTTCATTGTTCGTTTTTGTTCCAAATCTACTCTAGAGACCCCCTAGGCCTCCGATTCTTCTTCCTCCTCATCGCTGCTCAGCTCATAGATGCTGGCCTCCCTCATCAAGTCCTCCTGGTTGCTCACGTCAGACAGATGGACATTATCGTGCCCATACTCAGCCAGCTGCTCGAGTGTCGGCGTTGGGTCCCCGCCCGAGGCATGGCCTTTGGAAGAGTACTCAGGCCGATGAAGAGGATCATATGCCCAGGCATGCCGTCTCTTGCGCCCGGGCTCCTGTGCATCCAGCTACGCCGCCTTCGAAGCGCGAGCCGGCTTCCTCGGAAGGGGCCAGACACATGTCCTTCCATTACATTGTGCACTGACCAATCTGTCATAGGTGCGGCTGGAACAGAAAAAGAAGAGAAAAATCTCAGAAAAATCTCGAGAAAATTGCAAAAAGCGAGAAAAATCTGAAAAGGCGAAAGGAAAGACCCTAAAAGTATACTTACGGTGCTTGTCGGGCGGCAAGGTGTCTTGGGGCTCCCTCGCGTCGGGAAGGTATCCTCATCCTCCCTCGGTACTCCATGGACCACGTAGGACGGATGCGCGAGGATGGATCGGCGGGTCGGTAGGCTCATCCTCCCCATATCCACTGAGTGACCGCCCGGCTTCGCTGCTAAGCCACGTGGCGTCCTCGACGGCTGCTCCACAAACACGGCGTAGGGGTGTCCATGTCGAAGTACTCCTCTTGCAGTCGCGCCGCACTGGTACCTAGCAATCTCATCCTACAGCGATCCACGAGTACATGCTTAGCATCCGTCTTGGAGGATCTGAGGAGTAATGGCGTCAATGGAGGGACATGGCCATGCTTTGCCTCGAAACGGTCCCCCAGTAAATGACGTCACATGTCGGCCCGGTGAAGCCACCTCCTGCGCCTCGTCGCCTCAATGGCATCTCCCGGCCAAGATCTCAGGATACACCCAAGGGTAGAAGTCCGCTCCGTCGTGCCCATCCCACTGTTGATGACCAGGCCTCACCATTTTGTAGTCGAAAGTGATCCGGGTCTTCCCCGTAAATTTATCCCTCGCATCTCCCCTCCAGCGAACCATAGCAGGGAAGATGGTAATATCGCTCTGTTGGTTCCAAGGGAAGAACCCGATCACCTCGCAAAACCAGGCCTCCATGTTCAAAACATCAAAAATGTCATTCTTTCTCTCTCATAAAAGTCTCAAGACAGAAAAGAGAAAAGAGAAAAGAAAGAGAGACTACCTCAAGGGCAAAGGAGAAACAGTCCATAGAAAGCTGACCTTGTTCGGTACTGCATACGTCCAATGAGGAAGTAGAGCTCTACCAATCCAGGCCTCTCCCCCGAGGGCCGTCCACTATCCCATCAACATCCTCAGGAGAGTCGAAGGCGGGAAGTCATGCTAGCGTCCCAGGGAATTAGCAAAGATGGTGGAGCGGCGGCCGGATCAACCATACGAAGGCTCTGGCAGGCTGTTTGGGCGATCACATCATTAGCGGCAAAGTTCTGCGCATGCAAGTCGAGCTGCCGCCTCGACATTTCGTGTCTCCGTCCCCGGCCCCTTGGGAATCGGCTCAAACCCAACCAAAGCACGGAACTCCTCGGGTGTAATGTGGTCTCTCCAAGTCACGGGCCTCCCGGTGAGCTGTAGGCCGATAATAGGCTGTGAAATCGGCGAGTCCTTTGTAAGCTCTCCCCGGCTCGGGTGAAAGCTATGTGTCTTGTCCCACGAGAACTTCGAAAGGGCTGGATCGAAGCCCTTGCTCTTCGAGGTGATGTGAACACCCCTGCCTATAGTCTCAACGAATGAATCCGGGCCGGTAGCCCTCACCCAAACCCTTGGGGTTCGCCCCATTCTTCTCGAAATCCGGCATCCTCTGCCAAAGCTTGGCTGCAATCTCGATGGTCCTCTAGACTTGTTCTCCTGTGAAACAAGCACAACAAAAGAAGCGTGTCAATCATTCATCATTTTTCAAAAAGCATGCATATATTCAAAAAGTGCACATGTTTTTCAAAAGAAAATCATTCACAAAAGTTTTTTTTCTAGCATCATTTGCATCAAAAAAGCGTTTTTCATCACTTGAAACTTGTCATGTCAAGTCCCATTGCTTTCCTAAAGCACAAGATCACAATTTTCACAATTCTTTGCACATAAGCATTATTCTTTCAAAAATGGCATGCATGAATCCTTTTCATCTTCCAAAATCATGTTTTCTCAAAATTTTGACCTAGTTCTAGCACATGCAAGAACTCCGTCTCACTTTAGACAATTTTTTCATTCTTACTTTATTTGCGAGAAAAAAGTGGGTCATCCCCATTATTTTTGTCAAACAAATTGCACATTGCATGTTCTTAGCCTCATAGGTTATTCATCAATGTCTCAAAATCATTCAAAAATCCTAGGAAAATCCTAAAAAATTTCTAAATTCGGGTCAAGCCCTAAGTCATTCAAAATTCAATCAAAATCGACGGAATTGAGCAAATTAAGAATGCTTACCCCAACCGATCGCGGGTTCGTTGATTTATGCTCTCTTCTCCCCGGGTAAAGCTCCGACGGAGGCGTAAGAAAGTCATACTTTCTTTCCGTTCGCACGAGCTCCTTTCTCCTCCTTCGAGCGGCTGCCGAGATGTTTCTTCTTGCTTGCCTCGGTATGGGATTGCCCTCCGGATCCATCTCAAATCAAAAGGAAGCAAGGGGATTGAAAGAATTTCGAAATTCTCTTCCTCTCTTCTCTCTCTCTCTGCGTTCTTGGGCGGCAATACAATGCCAATGGCCCGTTCAAATCTGATTTTAAATAATCTGGAAAAAAAAAACGGGCTTCTAGCCGTGCGGCTCCTTTTTCTCCATCTCATGTGGCGGCCTCATTCGCTACGAGCGAGAAAATTACAATCCTGCCCCTGGACCTTCCACTTGGGCATGCAATTTCCGTTATCTTTTAACCAAGATAACATCTTTTTCAGAAGATATCCCTTATCTCTTAAGCAATTAAGCTTTCTTCTCAGTCGCCTCCGTTAATTCCGTTATAACGGGATAATGCTAGGTGATAGCCTCCGAATTGTCAAAACTCTAAACTTAGCTTACCTCTATCCCGAATAGTGACGTATGCTAAGTTCTCTTAACTTAAGCTACCTCTATCCCGAATAGTGACGTACGCTCAAGTTTCTCTCAACTTAAGCTACCTCTATCCCGAATAGTGACGTACGCTCAAGTTTCTCTCAACTTAAGCTACCTCTATCCCGAATAGTGACGTACGCTCAAGTTTCTCTCAACTTAAGCTACCTCTATTCCGAATAGTGACGTATGCTTGAGTTCCTCTTAACTTAAGATACCTCTATCACGAATAGTGAAGTATACTTAAGTTCTTCTAGCTTTAGCTACCTCTATCTCGAGATAGCGCCGTAGCTCTAGTCTTCGCTTCGTCATAATAGTGACGTCGTCATCCATTAACTACCTCTATCTTCCTCGATAGTGACGTAAGCTCCGGTTTTCTCGAGTGACAACCTCCATCCATTAATTGTCAATCAGGTGACAACCTCCATTAATTGTCAATCAGGTGACATCCTCCATTAATTGTCAAACCCTCAAGGATCCTAGACATCGTTCCTAACTATCTAGTGATGCTCGAACTACGATCAAGGATTGATTCCTCCGAGATACGTAGGTAGCCTTTTATAAAAGGTCCAGCCATCTGACCACTTTGGTCACCCTTTTTCCTCCGTCACTTCTCGGTGATGAAGTAGTCTCTCATAAGAGACTTTGTTATCGACCGCCTTGGTCACTCTAGCATATCCCCGGTAGGATCGGTGCTTGACCTCCTAGGTCATTCTCTCTTCTATTTTCCCAGCAAGAGACCCGTTTCTCTTCTCCATTCCCCAGCGGATCTATTCCGAACTACGGCCTGGCTTGATTCCTCCGGGATACGTAGGTAGCCTTTCATAAGAGGTTCAGCCACTCGACCACCTTGGTCACCCAATCCGTCTCGGCATTCGCCGAGATCGGATCCTTTTCTATCGACAACCCCACTCGCCTTGCAAGTGACGTTGCCGAGGGCTTGTAAGTACCCAAATCGGCTCATGCCTTAGGTTAAATTTCGGCAATTTCGGTAAGTTTTCCGGTAATTCCCCGGACCTTCCTAGTGTTCCGGAAACATTCTGGAACTGTTTTTAATTAATTTAGGGCTGAAGGGGATCCTTCCTAATTAAGAAACACGTTTTTCTTAATTAGGAGGAAAGGTTCTAGAATAATGCCACCTTGCATGGTTCTAGAATCTTTGAGTCATTGTGGATAATGCCGCACGGCGCATTAGCTCGCTATCCTTAGCCGCACGGCTTCATTAGCCTTATCCAGACTGCCTATAAATAGAGCCCTCCTCTACCCATTCCAACACAACAATTAACACAACAAATCACCCACAAACACTCCAAATACGTGAAGAATACTGCTGGAAGCTCAAGAAGGTGAAGAAGAAGGCCAAGAAGCTCCCTCCTTCCTCCTTGAAGATCCAAGACCAACCTCTCCTCCTAGCTCCGCCAGAAGAAGAAGGAAGCCGTTGGTAACCTCGCCATGGCGCCCTAACCTAACTCGCATTCTAATTGCTTTATAAATTGCTCATTGCATTACCTTTATATTGCTTGGGACTTGGTAGATTAAAGATCATATCTTCATATTCCCCCTTCCCCTTTTGCATGCATTAGACATCATTTGTCATAAAAATGTAGTCTTTTCCCATAAAGGTGCATCCTTTGCACCTAAAACCCCCATTTTCAAATAAAAATGTCATCTTTATGCATCCTTTACATATAAAAATCAAATCTTTTCAATCAAAATGCATCCTTTGCATTCAAAATCCCTTTTCCAAGCATCATTTGCTTTAAAGACCATGTCTTTACCATAAACTAGCATCATATGCTTTTCAAAATGCAATCTTTATGCATCATTTGCATAATGAATGCCAATTTCTTCAAAAATGCATCATTTGCATAAAAATCAAATCTTTATGCATCATTTGCAATAAAGATCATTTCTTTGAATTAAGTGCATCATTTGCAACCCAAAAATGTCATCTTTTCATTAAAGTGTCATTTTTACATACATTTCCCCCATTCCCCCATTAGCAACCTAGGAACGGACCGGTGTAAAAGATCCTATCTTTACATCGTTCCTTCCATAAAGGTTTCATAATCTCTTTAGAAAAGGGACACCTTCGAACCCTATATCTCCGATTATCACTTAAGATGAGTATGAAGCATCTATACAAGCTCGACCATCTTAAAGTGTAGGATTGATGGGCTAAGGACCCTCCTTTTCTAAAGAACCTCATCTTTGACTACAAAGAGAGTCATTCTCTCGATCACGCAAGTCCCAAGGTCTAAAAAAAAATGCGATGATCACAAGTCCAAGATGAGGGCGGGATCATAATCCCGAATACATAAAATCCAAGAAATCCCGAGCGACAACCAACAAATGGTTTGTACGTCCGGAAGACGACTTGGGACATTCCCTCCTTATTTTCAAACACATGCACACAAGAAAGCACGCAAGCAAGCACGATTAATGAAATCATGGGAGACTTGCTCGTGCAAGGCACCTTGGGTGAACGCCATGGACGTTCTTCCCGAGGGTAACTTAACCTCAGAACCCATAAAACCTTTTTTTCAAAGTTTTGAGGTAATCAAAATGGCGTGGCGACTCCGTTTTTCAAATTAAACCGGATGTCTTCAAACTCGCGTGAATCCAACAAAAACAAAATTTGGGCACACATTCACACCCGGTCCCATTCCTATCTTATTATCACAATGACATTTTCCTGGTAATCCCCACACCAGAGGAAAAGCCCAGAACGCCCCTTATATGGCGTCAAGTATCCCGGCCATCCTTTGCCACCATTGGCTATCAGGGTTAGGACGAAGGTCTCGAAGGAAGTTACTGTAGTAAGCTTGAGGAAGACACGGTTGAGATGCCAGAAGGAACAGTAGAAGAATGGCTCGCTCGAAAGCCAATTAGCCCAGAAAACCCTCCCAAAGACAATGACCGGGAACCTATCAAAAGGTTCGATCTCGAAGAAACCCTTATTGATGATGGAGTCTCCCACTTCAGGAAGTGTTTGGCCAATGCCAAAGAATCCTTCAAAAGGTTGACTCCGAGAGAAAGGAGGGATATGCTTGACAGTGATGAGGAGTGTGACCCTATGTTGCTGAAAAAGTTGCTATGGCAAGATGATAAAGCCACTGGCAAGCCTCCAAGTCCCGAGAATGATAACTTCTGTTGTATGTTGACTTTGAAAGGCCTGAATAAAATTGTCAAAGCCTTGAGTGAAGAAGAAGAAACTGAGATCAGCAAGTTACTAAATCAATGGGGGACTCAGAATTCGGAAAGAGCCAGAAAGCCTGTAACCTGGGATCAGATTCGTGAAGCTGCTTATACCTCCGGTGATGCTGTGAACCAAATCAACTCGCAGAGTTGGCAGTATGCCAGCAAAAGCCCACCTCTAACTCTGAAAGAGCTGAAGGAATCTTCCAATAGAGCCAATGGCTCGGGAAAGTCAAATGTCTATATGATGACTCGATCTGGGCAGATGAATGTGGAACTACCCAAGGTTGACAAAAGAAATATCAGCTCCAAACCAAAGGCAGACAAGAGGCCTTATAAGCCGGAAGCAGAAAAGTTAGACTCTGAGAAGGAAGACCCGGTACTGACTCAGCTGAAGTGCACCCAAGCCAATATCTCCCTTTGGTCCCTGTTAACCTCTTCATATCCCCACAAACTGAAGTTAGAAGAAAGTTTGGCCAAGACCATGGTGCCCATAGATGTCACCCCAGATGAGGTCGTCCAAATGATTGGGAACATTCACTATGGGAACATCTTCACTTTCACTAACCTGGACTTACCAAAATATGGGGCTAATCATACTGAGCCACTCTACATCACTGTCCAGTTGGAGGAACGCCGGTTACCAAGGGTGTTAGTCGATGGAGGGTCTGCAATGAACGTCCTGCCAGTAAAAATGATGAACTTGCCAAATTTAAAGCCCACAGACTTAAAGTCGTCCAGTCAAACTATTAAGGCCTACGATTCCACTGCTCGGTCAATTTTGGGGATTGTGACTTTAAAATTGTGGTTTGGAAAGAAGGTCATGGCTATTGATTTCCAAGTGATTGACATCCCCATTTCATTTACCGCTCTGCTAGAACGACCCTAGATCCACCAGATAAACGGGGTGGCCTCCACCCTGCACCATTGTGTCAAGTTCAAATCCGATGATGGAACTATCACTACTATCTATGGAGACAGTGTTACTGTGGAAGGGACCAACACCGGAGGTATTCCGATACTGAAGATCAAACATGATGATGAAGGGCTTACCTTAACTGGCTTCTCCGTGGCCACCTCTAAGGTGCAAGTGTGCTGTGCAGACCTCACTACTACCTCAGACAAAATACCTCCTGCCATGCGAATGATGAGAAAGATGAGTTAGTTCCGAGGCTTGGACTGGGTAAAAGGCTTCAGGGTCGCCACACTGTCATCGACGCAAAAGAACAAACCACCCGACATGGTCTGGGCTACAAACCAAATCCTCAAGATGACAGAGAAGCTAGGGGAATAGTTCAGGAAAAGCGAAATGAAGGGGTCCATCTTGGTCCTTACAGCCTGTCTCTGGCCAAGTACTTCACAAAGGACGAGACTTAGTATGATGAGAGTGATGGTCAACAATCCGTGAGGAAAAGCTTTATGGAAAACCTTGAAAAAGGCCCGGGGAAAGCCAGCCAATCCCATCAGGAGGATGTTTCTCGACTTGCCGAGTATTCCTGGGGCTACCACCACTTTTCAGAACAAGTATGTCTTCAAAGGGAACCCAGACCGCCTCAAGGAGTCAGCACTCTTCCCGGCAGGGGTAATAGATTTCTCTACCTTCGAACTAGCTCTCCCAAAGATCAGCCAGATACAAGTTACCAGCAGTGAGGATAGTGAGCCAGTCTTACAGAAGTTGTTTGATGAAGAAGCACCGATTCCTGACTTGATCGACTTCAGCTCAGATGGCGAGACAGTTGCAGTAATTGGAGATGACAGTGAAGAACCTTTTGATCCCCGCACTCTAGTGACTAAGACAGAGATGCCACTGAAGAACTAGGAGACATTTTCAGGACCGATGGCCAGCCGACAGCAAATGATCACAGAGCTTGGATTGGTCCCCCGTCCCTCTATGTCTATTCCTGTCAAACACCCTGTCATCCATACTCTAGAGTCACCCTATCATCCATACTCTAGAGTCAGGAGTCTTTGAGTTTGAGTCCTCCGAGTCATCTGATGGCCTCACGCGTGAAGATTATGAGTGTGTCGCCAATGTCATCTTTCCCTTTGCATTAAATGAAATGATAGATCTTTCAGAGTATCCCCTTATTGCCAACTTAACAAATGATAAATTAACTAATAATCTAACAACAGTTAATAATGAATCATTTGAACAAGATGCAAACACACTAAATGAACAATACATTAAAAAATTCTTTAAGCAGGTTATTGATAAAGAGGAAAACCGTGCACAAGCTGCCGAGGAGGTTTTGACTAGTGTTAACCTGGGTACTATCAAAGAACCTAAAGAGACACAGATCGGGAACTTCTTTCAAGGGACCGAACGGGACAGACTGGTTGATCTGCCAGAGAGTATGTGTATGTGTTCGCCTGGTCTTACAAGGACATCTTTGGGGCCGGACTGGCTCGATTGTAGAACACAGGATCCCTTTGACACCTGATGCCAAGCCTGTGAAACAGAAGCTAAGGAAAATCAAGCCAGAATGGTCTCTGCAGGTCAAGGAGGAAATTGAAAAGATGTTGCGTGTAAGATTCATCAGGGTCATTGAATATCCGACCTGGTTGTCGAATATCGTGACTGTGACTAAAGAAAACGAGAAGGTACGCTGTTGTATGGATTTCCGGGATCTAAACAAAGCCAGTCCCAAAGACGACTACCTGTTTCCAAATATAGATATTTTGGTGGACGCCACGGCCAACTACGAAGTAAAGTCGTTCGTTGATGGTTTTGCTGGCTACAATCAGATCAAGATGGCAGAAGAGGACCAGGAAAAGACAGCTTTCACCACGCCATGGGGGACATACTGTTACACGGTGATGCCTTTTGGGTTAAAAAATGATGGGGCTACGTATCAAAGGGCAGCAACTGCGCTTTTTCATGACATGATCCACAAGGAAATCGAGGTCTATGTCGATGATATGATTATCCATTCTAAAGGCGTAGATGGACAACACTTTGTTGATCTGCGAAAGTTCTTTGAGCGGCTAAGAAAACATTTTATGAGGTTGAACCTTGCAAAGTGCACCTTTGGAGTGACAAGGGGAAAAGTACTTGGGTATATGGTTACAGAGCGAGGCATTGAAGCTGACTCCCAAAAGATCAAAGCCATTATGGACATGAGGCCACCTCGATCCCAGACAGAAGTCAAAAGCTTTATGGGCAAGTTGCAATACATCAGCCGTTTCATCACTCAGCTGATAACAATGTGTGAGCCCATCTTCAAGCTTATAAAGAAGAATGCCGATACAGAATGGAATGAAGAATGCCAGGATTCCTTTGACAAAATTAAGGCATACCTAGTGAATCCCCCGGTACTATGCCCCTCACATGGATAGAAACCTCTTCTGCTCTATCTCACTGTCACCGACACGGCAGTTGGGGCTATGTTGGCCCAGGAAAAGAAAGATTCTCGGGTAGAGAATGTCATTTACTTTGTGAGCCGAAAGTTGCAAGGGAGTGAGCTCAATTACTCGGCGTTTGAAAAGACATGTGCAGGACTAGTCTGGGTAGTTGGGAAACTAAAGCACTACATGCAGGCTCACTCGGTGAATTTGGTCTCAAAAATGGACCCCATCAAGTATATCTTCGACAAACCTTCCCTCTCGATGCGCCTGGCAAAGTGGTCATTCTTCCTAGCAGAGTTTGACATCAACTATGTAACAAGAAAGGCAATCAAGGGTCAAGCACTATCAGACCATCTGGCAAGTTTCCCTAGTAATGAGGATCGAGGACCTGAACCCCAGTTTTCGGATGAGTGGATTTTTGCTGTTAAGCCCGAGAATCGATGGCAACTCTTCTTCGACGGAGCTGCTAACAAAAGGGGAAATGACATAGGAATGTTGTTGGTAGACCCTAAAGATGAGCATACGCCAATAGCCATCAAGCTGAACTTCTCTGTCACAAACAATGCGGCAGAGTATGAAGCCTGTATAGCCGATTTGGAGGCCGCCCTAGAAAGAAATGTCAAGGAACTCGAGGTCTACGGAGACTCAGCCCTGATCATTAACCAGGTCTCGAACAAATGGAAGACTGTGGATCCTAACCTACATAAGTATCATGCCTATATGGAAGAATTGACAGAGCAGTTCAGAGAAGTGATCTTCCACTATCTGCCAAGAGACAAGAATAGATTTGCAGATGCCATAGCTACTCTAGCCTCATTGATAGAGATCCCCGAGGGAAAGGAAGCGAAACCATTCAGAGTGGGTAGAAGGGAAACACCAGCCTTCTGTTGTGAAATATAAGTGAGACCTGAACTCGTCAAGGAATCTTAGTACAATCAAGTTTACCAGTTTCTCAAAGATGGGGAACCGGCATTCAGAGACGAAGAAGGTAAGCTGAAGGAAGGCATCAAAGCCAAAAGCTTGCAAGCTTTGAAGCGGTTGGCCTCTCACTATGTCATTCTAGGAGGCGATCTGTACAAAAAGCGATACCAAGGACCACTCCTGCTGTGTGTCACTAAAGAAAGAGCAAGAGAGCTAATGAGCGAAGTCCATAAAGGTCCCTGCGGTCCTTACATGAATGCCAGAGCATTAATGCAAGTGATCCTCAGAATGGGCTACTACTGGATCTCCATGGAAACAGACTGTATTCAGCATGTCCGAGAATGTGACAAGTGTCAGCGGTTTGCCAACCTTAATCATCTCCCGCCTCATTACCTCTTCTGCATGACGACTCCTTGGCCGTTTACAACTTAGGGCATTGATGTAATCGGGAAGATAGCCCCAGCCGGAAGCAATGGGCACGAGTTTGTGTTAGTGGCAGTGGACTATTTCACGAAATGGGTTGAAGCAAAGTATTATAAGGTTCTCACTTCCAAGAAGGTTGCCCAGTTTGTCAAAGAAAATATCATGTGCAGATATGGGGTGCCAAACGAGATTATCTCGGATAATGGGACACATTTTGAAGGAGACTGCGATAGATTGCTGTCAGAATTCAAAGTCACTCGCCACAAATCATCCCCGTACAGGCCTCAGACCAATGGAGCGGTAGAAGCTACAAATAAGACACTTGAGAGAATCATCCGAAAGATGGCCACTCGCGGGCGAAAAATTACATCTAGCACTCTGGGGCTACAGAACTTCTGTCAGAACAGCCACGGGAGAAACTCCTTTCGCCTTGACTTACGGAATGGAAGCAATCTTTCCTGTAGAGTTAGAGATTCCGTCACTGAGAGTCCTCTTGAAAAACAGCATCAACGAAGTAGAATGGTTGCGGAACGGGCATGATGAGCTCGCCCTGCTTGATGAAAGGAGGCTAAAAGCCATGGAACATACTCGAGCCTATCAGAGGCGAATGGCCAGGGCATTCGGTAAAAAGGTCAAGGCTAGAGACATCAAAGAAGGAGATTTGGTACTAAAAGAGAACCCCCCTACCAGAGACAACCCTCTAGGAAAGTGGGAACCCGTTTGGATCGGCCCGTATGTGGTACAGAAGATACTATCGGGAGGAGCAATGAAGCTTGCAAACCTGGATGGCAATTCTTTTGTTCATCCTGTCAACGGTGACAAGCTTCGTCATTATTATGTCTAAAATATAAAAAAATAATAAAAAATAAAAAATAGTGCAAAAAGAGTAATACCCAGCTAGGCTGAAAACCCTGAAAAGGGCGGTCTAGGCAGAAAACAAGGTCGCACGAAAAAAAAAATAGTGCAAAAAGAGTAATACCCAGCTAGGCTAAAAACCCTGAAAAGGGCGGTCTAGGCAGAAAATAGGGTTGCACAAAAAAAAAACAAAAATCCAAAAAAGTTCATTAGAATGAACTACGGAGACCTGAGCCCCTTAGCCTTTCTTGTAAAAGGGGAATGTAGGCAGCCAAAAATGGTTCGGTCTAAACAATAAATAAGACATTCAGAGTTCCATGAAATGTGTCTTGAAAAATTCTAAGATAATATCTCTTGTTTTTTCAAATTAAAAATTTCTTGATGAGTTCAAGCACGGTCTACTCTTGACTCTCCTAACCTCCTACGAAGACAAAAATATATAATAAAAGACCTAATCAACTAATGTGTTTGCAAAAGGCAATAAGTGGATGCTTGGAATAGGCCTTTCAATTGTCAGCGGCAGCGTCATCCTTGTTCTTCTTTCCCCGACCTCGGCCTCGTCAAGTGTTCTTTCTCTTCTTCTCAATGATGTCGGTCTCCCTTATCCCTATCTCAAGCGCCCTCACTGGAGCCTCGATCAAACCTGTGTCAATAAATGCCTTCTCTACCCTGACAAGAGTCTTTATCTCCTCCAACTAGCCTGGGTGAGAGAGGAAACCTTTGATAGTCTCTCATATCTGACTTCCATGTCTTTGATAAAACCGCCCGACTGGTTATGGCGACTAGCCTTTGCCTCGGCCTCTCTCAAAGCCCTGCTAGATTCACTATTAGCACCCAATAAGGCATGGCACCTCTCTCCCAAGACAATTCGAGTCGCCCCCATCTCCCTCTCATAACAATCCAGGTAAGCTGTGGTCAAAATGGTACTCTTCCTGTTCTTGAGAATGGCCCTGGGTGGAAAAGCGGCATATGTCCATGCTCTCGAGAAAAAGGAGAAGCTATCTGGACCTCTCATGTCTAAAGGTGCCACCTCCATGGTGCGAATGTCCTCCCAGTCATCCAATGGCTCCTGTAATGTCACGAATTGTCTCGAAACCAAGCGGGGAATGTAAAAGGATGACAAGGATAGCCCTGTAACCCTCACTATGTAGGATTCCTTAAATATCCTACGGGTCTGTAACCTCTAATAAGGCACCCACCAACGAACATCCAAGGTAGACAATCGAGCCATCATCAACTCCCAGTGACCCTGATCATGCTGTCTCGGTGCACCCCTCTGAGAAATTACCCAAGGACACTGAGTAGGTAAAGCCCCAGGTAAAGCCCCGAGGCTCTCCTGCAACCATAGAGTCAGTACAGCTGGGCTCATTGACCGCATGAAAAGGTCCCCCTGGCCATCCTATCAATACCCTGCAGCGTCTCTCCCAAAATCATAGGGACAATATCTCTCCCAGCCCTGCACTCTCTGACCATGTCCAAATGGCCACTATGGCACACTCCAAAGGATTCGGTAGTGAAAAGGAAAGAAGATACGCAGAGAATGAAAGCATCTATAGACACCGTGGTCTTAGCAGTACCCGAAGACATGAATCTGCTCGGAATGTCAGAGATGTCGATCCTATCGGGAGCTATCATCATCCCTTCAGCTTCTTCCGGAGAAATTTGTAGAAAAGATGCCAGCTTTAGGATCACTGGTAAATCCTCGGCCAAAGGAATCGAAATAGCCTCAATTTCCGAACCCCCAATCAATGCTCGAAAATCCTCGAAGGTGGGAACAATCTCATTATAGGAAAAGGAGTAAACGTGTCTCCGGACATCCCAAAATCTTGCTGCTGCTCTCATTATAGGAAAAGGAGTAAACGTGTCTCCGGACATCCCAAAATCTTGCTGCTGCTCTCAAAAGGTCCCAATCGGGTGGAAGATCCTTCAAATGCCACAAAGATTTGATTTTGAAGGTGTTGTCAAAAAGCCCCTTGTGAGATTGAAAGTTATACCTCATCCAAGACTGAAGGTTGGAAACAAAAATGATCCCTTTTTCCCTTTTGCAATCGGACCGGTTTCTCCATGGCAATGATTGGACTCATCTATTTTTGGCTAAAAATCTACTTTGAAATCAGTTGGGAGATGCCAAAAGGGGAAATGAAATATAAAGACCCTTCCTTGGCTTTATTTGCAGAAAATTAGTCCAGGCAGAAGACCCAGCCGTGCGGCCTCTTTCTCTCAGGGTCTAGCCGGCCGCTTCATTCTCGCCGTCATAGAAAAAAAGCAAAGAAACCAAAGATCTTTGCCCAAGTGAGATTTTCACCCCACTTTCTCAGAAAAAAAACCTGCATAAAAATCATCCCAAACACCATTCATACATTCATAAACCATCATAACACATTTTGGCCCAACTTTCGCCCCATTTCCATACAAAAAACCGCCCCGAGGCTCAAGTAATGTGACAAAATAGCAAAATAACAATAAGAAAAGAAAAGAAAAAAATCATTACATGTCTTTGCCACAATTAGCCCCCAAATAAAAAGAATAAATACAAATTGTTTGTCAAGCATCATTTGTTTTTGTTTTCTCTCTCTCTCTCTCTAAGTGTGGACAGAAAAGACCCTAAGCCTCCGACTCCTCATCGCTGCTCAGCTCGTAATATTCGGGGTCCCTCATCAAGTCCTCATCATCGCTCACGGCGGACAAGTTGACAGGCACATGCTCGTACTCCGCCAGCTGCTCTAGGATGTCGGTATTAGGGTATAAGGTATAGGTATAGTATAGGGTTAGGGTTAGGGTATGGGCTTTATAGGATTTTGTGTATAGTGGTATATACTATAAGATTTAGGTTATAGGGGTATATGGGTTAGGGTATAAATATGATTTAAGAAATATGAGTTAGGATATATATATATATATATATATATATATATATATATATATATATATATATATATATATATATATATATGTATATGTATATATATATATATATATGTATATGTATATATATATATGTATATATATACATATGTATATGTATATATGTATATGTATATATGTATACATATACATATGTATATGTATATATGTATATGTATATATGTATACATATACATATGTATATATATATATACATGTATATGTATACATATATACATATACATATGTATATATATACATATGTATATATATGTATGTATGTATATATATACATATGTATATATATGTATGTATGTATGTATATATATATATATGTATATATATGTATGTATATGTATGTATATATATGTATGTATATATATGTATGTATATGTATGTATATATATGTATGTATATATATGTATGTATATATATGTATGTATATATATGTATGTATATATATGTATGTATATATATGTATGTATATATATATATGTATATATATATATATGTATATGTATGTGTATATATATATATGTACATGTATGTGTATATACATATATATGTATATATATGTGTATATACATATATATGTATATATATGTGTATATATACATACATATATATATATATATATACACATATATATATATATATATACTCCCTCCGTCCCGCTAATATTAGCACACTTTCCTTTTTGGGCGTCCCGCTAATATCCGCACACTCCCAAAAAGGAAACTTTATATTAATAAAATATTCACCCAACCCCACTCATTCTCTCTCCTACATTATTTTAATACTCACAACACCATTATAATTTATTACACCCTCCACTCATTCTCTCTCCACTTATTCTTTTACACTCACAATATTTTATTAAAATATCATATTCCTTAATTCCCGCGCAAACAGTGTTTGTGCTAATACTAATGGGACGGAGGGAGTATATATACATATATATATATATATATATGTATAAGGTTTATGATTTAGGGTATGTGGTATGGGTATAACTATGATTTAAGGTATAGGGGTTAGGGTATGGGGTATATAGGGTTTAGGGTTTAGAATTTATAGAATATATATAGTGGTATATACTTTAGAGTTTAGGTATATAATATAGGGTTTATGATATAGGGTATATACTTTATTATTATTGTTATTGTTATTTTTATAATAATCATTTATTATTATTATTGTTATTAACAAGTATTATTATTACTAACTATTATTATAGTAGTAAGTATTTACACAAATTGTACAATTATTTTTATTAAATACTTTAATTTTTAAATAAACTAAGTATTATTATTATTATCATTTATTATTATTATTATTATTATTATTATTATTATTATTATTATTATTATTATTATTATTATTATTATTATTATAAATGTGTGTTTATTACTAATACCATTAGTAATAATAATTATTAATTAATCTTTTAATTTTGTACCATTTCTTAGAAAATATAATAATCAAAGACAGCGACGGAATTTTGGAATTTTCGCCGCTATTCAGTAACGGTATTTGTTGATCTAGCTACGAAAATTTTTGAATCTAATCAGTGACGGAAGTTCTGCCACTATTTAGCTACAGAAACATCCGTCGCTGGTCAGCGACGGAAATATCATAACAGCGACGAAAAATAGGAATATTCAAAAAATATGCTTTGCTAGCGACGGAAACTTCCGTGTCTTTATAGCGACTGAATGTCCGTTTCTGGTCAGTGACAGAAATAGCGAATCAGCGACGGAGAATAAAGGATATTCTAAAAAGTTGCTTTTCAGTGACGGAATTTAGTGGCGGAAATATTTCCGTCGCTGATTAGAAATCAACGATGGAAATATTTCCGTCGCTGGTTAGAAATCAGCGACGAAAATCCATCGCTAGAATGATTTTTCCGTCGATGTTCAGTGACGGAGTATTCCGTCGCTGTTACCTCCATCGCTAAATGACCAATTTCTAGTAGTGATATGACCAAGCGAGCTTTGTGGCGTTCAACTGATCCATCCTCATTATACTTTATCTTATAGACCCATTTGTTGCCAATCACCTTCTTGTCAATGGGAGCATCTACTAATTTCCACGTACCATTCCGATCAAGAGCAGGAATTTCTTTGTTCATGGCCTCACATCAATGGGGATATTTAACTGCTTCCCCAAAATGCTTTGGTTCATATCCTGAATTAACAGCAGCCAAGAAACAACGATGTGCTATGGAAAAATTAGTGCAACTAACAAGGTGTGATAAAGGATAGCGAGTACCTGAAGAATTCTTTTGGACAGGCGAACTAGAAGAGGAGGGGACTTGTACGGTGTGAGCCTTGCCCAACTCATATTCGGTTGATGGATACTTTGAAGAGGGAATCTTAGCTCTCTGACCTCGACCCAAAGTCTCTGCTGCAGATTGTTCAGCTACCTGTAATAAATCAGAAGTGTGTTCGGGCCTCTGATCAGAATCTGTAACCGGTTATGCGAGAACTTGTGCATCAGGTTGTTCAGACAACTGTTCAGGCCGTGCATCAGGTTGTTCAAACAACTGTTCAGACAACTGGTCAGACAACTGTTCAGGCAGTTGATTGCCCATATGAACATTGTCTTCTTCATAGGCAACTTCATATGTAGACGCACAAAGGAAGATGTCCGAATCTGTATAGGCTTTTTCTGGATCAGTCCAATCGCTAGCAAAAGGAAACTCCTTTTCCACAAAGACAACATCTCGAGAGATGAGCATTTTATGCTCATCAAGATCATACACTAACCAACCTTTCTTCCTAAAAGGATAACCCAAAAATATACATCGGTTGCTTCGACTAGCAAATTTATCATTATCTCTTCGAGAGTAATGAACATAACACAGAGAACCAAAAACCTTAATGTGTTTATAGGAAGGGGGTTTTTCAAAAAGAATTTTATAGGGGGTTTTTCCATTCAATAATTTCGAAGGGGTACGATTAATAAGGTGTCCTGCTGCTAATACACACTCCCCCCAAAATTTCACCGATAATTTTGCTTGAAACATTAAAGCCCGAGACACATTCAAGATATGTCTATGCTTCCTTTCCACCCTTCCATTTTGTTAGGAAGTACGAATGCAAGTGGTGTGATGCTCAATGTCATTTTCAATAAAATATTTTTCTAAACAAGTAAATTCTGTCCCATTTCCACTCCTAATTTTCTTGACACGTTTATTAAATTGCCGTTCGACCATGGCAAGAAAATTTTTCAAGATTTGAGAAACATCACTTTTGACTTACCAAGTAAACTCACACGACACGAGATCAATCGTCCACAATGGTCAAAAAATAAATGGCTCCAAACATTGCAGGCTTTCGATAATAACCCAAAATATCACAATGAATTAAATCAAAAATTTCAATGGAGTTACTGTCACTAAGCAAAAACTTGTATCAACTTTGTTTAGCTTGGCAGAAAATTCCGCAAATGTCTTTATCAATACTACTACGATTAATAAAAGGCAATAAATCAACCACTTTACTTGATGGATGTCCAAGTCGCTGATGCCACAACTGATAGCTTTCAGATTCTCTGATGTTGCAAGCTTGCGTCCTTGTTGATCCCCTCAAGTAGTATAAGCCCTCGTCTTGTTCACCCGTTCCAATCAAAATCTTCGTGGCTCGGTCCTGTACAACACACAAATTGTTAGAAAAATGCACTATATGATTGGAATCATTAAGTAATTGAGAGACAGATAAAAGATTGCAGTTGAATATGGGGGCATATAAAACGTTTCTCAAACACGTAGATGTGATCCGATGGCAACATCTCCTTCTTTCGTGGAGATCATGTATCTTCCATTGGGCAAGCCTATGTGGTTAGCCTCAATCTGACGCACGTTTTCTAACAGAGTAATGTTGCCTGTTATATGTCGATTAGCTCCACTATTGACAAGCCAAAGTTCATTATTTGCCTTACCATTCATTCTACCAGTTGTGCGGTCAGTTGTGCGATCAGTTGTCTGCACATGTGTCTGCACATACTCCTTGAAGTGAGTCAATTGTTCAGGCATGAAGCCCAGCAAGCCAGCCCTATCATCATCTGTCATTCCAGCAGCTCCCTCTCTGCTGGTATGTACCGTATTGACTCGTGGATTGAATGTGCTTGTATGTCTTCCCATGGCCGAAGTGTTTCCGCTTCATCCTTTCGTGTTCCTCAAGCGCTGTTCTCCCCACCATTCTGGATACCCCACCAACCTGTAGCATGTGCTCACCTCCTTTATTTCCATCTTCGAACCAGTTGTGCGATCAGTTGTGCGCACACTCGTCCCCACAACTGTCTGAACAGCAAAGCTCGCTGGTGCGGGATAGTCTTCATGCACGCTCCCCCGAACTCTTTCTTCTCGTGCAACCATGGAATATGCCTTATTAACATTAGGCAATGGTTCTGTGTTCAATATGGAGGGTTTCACGATCTCAAACTTCAGTGTGTCAAGGCCCATAACGAATTGATGAACCCTCTCGTCTTCACGTCGTTGGACTAGCTTCGTACTGATGTTGCACCTGCACCCCGTACATGAGCAAGTTGGAAGTGCGTCAAAGTCATTCAGATCGTCCCATAGTTTCTTCACATGACCAAAGTAGGCCGCCACACTTTCACCTTTCTGTTGTTTGCAATTTGCTAGATCCGCCTTCAATTATTGAACCCTAGGTCCGCTTCCAACCGAGAACTTCTCCCGCAAATCGTTCCACAACGTCTTTGCATCATCCACATAGCTCACTGTGAAATGAAGGCTTGGCTAAATGGTGTTAAAAATCCATGAAACCACCATTTAGTTCACCGTTTGCCAAAGTTTCAATTCATCTTCCATGGTGGGTTTTTCAATGGTTCCATCAATGAAGGCTGTTTTCGTCTTAGCCCTCAATGATCCCATGAAAACCCTAGCCCATTCTTCATAATTCTTGCCCTTTAATTGAACATGGATGAGAATCATTTTCGGATTGTCACTTGTCGAAAGAAAGTATGGAGAGCACCTCTCATTCATGGCTTTCTTCTCGCCGCTAGCCTCGGTATTCATGGCTCTGATACCAAGTTAAGAACCGAAAATGTGAAAAGGAGAATAATTATTACTACCTCCGTCCCACCTCAATTGATCCACTTTCCTTTTTGGGACGTCCCACCTCAATTGATCAATTCCTTAAATGAAAAGTTTTCCATATATTTATACCCTTATCATCTCCATATATTTATAAAAAAATCATTCATTATACCCACTTTAACTTACTATTCCTCTCACTCATTCTCTCTCCTATTAAATATTTTTAACTTTTACATTCTCTTTCCTATTCCCTACCACACATTTAACTTTTACATTCTCTCTCCTCTAATTTCTACCCACTTTAATAATTTTTCTTAAAAACCGTGTCCCACCTCAATGGACCAATTGAGGTGGGACGGAGGGAGTATTTGGGTTTATTACAAAAAACTCACTCAAAAGATAGTATTTAAAAAAAAAACATGTAAGATGGGAAATTACAAAAAAATACTTTTTTTTACAAAAAACTTTTTTTTTTTACAAAAAACTTTTTTTTTTTGATTTTTTTTATCAGTTTTGGTCAACAACTGATAATTTCAGCTGTCAGTTGTTTAAACAACTGATAACTAAAATTATCAGTTGTTAAAGAGTAATTTGTGCTTCAAACAACTGATAATTTCAGTTATCAGTTGTTTAAGCAACTAATAACTGAAATTATCAGTTTTGGTCAACAACTGATAATTTCAGTTATCATTTTCGGTCAACAATTGATAAAAAAATCCAAAAAAAAAAATTCCAATTTTTTTTTTTTTAATTTTGAACTTATGTGTTTTTTTTTTTTTTTGTAATTTTCATTTTTTAAAGTAGTTTTTTTTAAATGCGTCTTATTATTTCCCTTCAATTGAATGATGCAATTAATTACATCACTATATATATACTCCCTCCGTTTCGATAATAGCTTCATCATTTTGATTTGACATGCAAATTAAGGATGAAGAAATTGTTGTGAGTGTAATAGTAAAATATGAAAGAATGAGTGGAGGAAATAGTAAATTTAAAAAATATTGTGAGTGTAATAGTAAAATAGAAAAAAAAATAAGTGAATGAAATAGTAAAGATTTTTTTGCTGAAAAGGTGTAGCTTTTATTGAGGTGGAGGGAGCCTATACACACACGAGTGTCCTACTTAATTGAAAAAGGATTTTAATGCTAATCATCTATCGGTACTTACCGGTCGTTTAGCCTTCAGTCCTGTGGACGGAGCGAAACAAATAAACCACGAAACAGCTGCCGGCGACTACTCCAACTACCTTGAAGTAGCGCAAATTCGCAGTTGCGATATAACCTTGTTCAGTAAACCAAAATAACAAGCGAAAATGCACTGCTGGGTTCGAGCATCTCCGTCCGATTTCGCCGGACCGCTTCCTCAACCTCGCAGGTTCCCAAATTCTCTCCATCTTCATTTTCCCCAATTACCCCCCCACCCTATTTCAATCGATGAACTAACGAATTATATCTGTAAATTTCTCTGATTATCAGTGGACATACTGCTGTGAATATTGGCAAGTCAAAGATCGTATTTTTTGGTGGCTTAGTCGACAAGAATTTCCTCTCCGACATCTCTGTTTATGACATTGGTACATTCTTCTGTTCTTTCTAGCCCTTTGCTTAATTTTCGCTAACTTTAATTTCAGTTCCATACCTACAATCGTCATTCAGTCTGTACTAGTACTTGAATTCTCAATAATCGCCTCTGTTTAAGAATCTGGTACTTTAGTCACTGTTATGTGGAACTTATGACAAACAATAAAAAACGATTTAACTATTCAATTTTAGGATTCTTCCACTTTGAAGTCCAATTGAAAAAACCTTGCCTTCAGTCTCAATAATTTTTCAGCTTAAACTCCTTAGATGATATAGCATCGAGCAATTTTCTAGTCTTTACCAATTCTAAGTTTACTACTCACTATATGTTTTTAATTATAGCACTTGTCAGGCATAAAGTTTTTGATCGGAAGAAAGGGAGTTTTTGATCGGAAGAAAGGGAGTGATATTTACAATATAACCTGAGCTTTGTATTTAATATCGTTATCATAAACCCCTCTTCATATGCTCTTTTACTCTTAGTAAATGATAGAAGAGTGGATCCACGGGCATTATATTGATCTAGTATGACCATGTTAAAGAAGAGGATATTGGTGTTTAGTCATCACACAAGTAAAATTTATACTCCCTCCTTTACAAAATAAGAGTCTCCTTGCATTTTGTACATATTTTTATGCAAAGCAAAGTTTGTGGATACAATTGAATTGGAGGTGGGTCCCAAGTAAATTTGTGGATACAATTTATCCATTATTTCCTTAAAAGGAAAGTGGATCTTTGTAACACCCCAAAAGGAATATAGGACTCTTTTTTGGTAACGCATGGAGTATTACGAATTCCCCGTGCATCCCTAATTTGGTAGGAGTTCAACTTGTTTGTTTGTTCAGTCTCACGAAGGGTGCTTTCTTTTAGATTAGAATAAATCTGCATTTTTGTTTTGATGTAAATGTTCTTGTAGCTAACTCGAAGTTAAAACAAATATAGCGAATCAAGTTACATGTGATCATTACGAGGGATTGCTCTTACACCATTCAGCATCCTAAGGAAGACGACTTAATTGAATTTGTTGCTATTGGAAAAAAGTGAAGATCCATACAGGGTAAGGTGTGAGTATGCTACCGATCTAGAAATGGAAGACTTACCACAAAGGAAATTGCTATGCCACCATTTTGTAATGACTAAAGCCTTAGAGATTGACCACATTTAGGCTCAAAAACATGTCGGTCCACCTGGTATACCTCACGCCTATCCAAAAGTCCATGGACATGATTTGGCATCTATTCATAATAGTATTCCTATTTGTAGTCTAAACATTTATCGTTAAAAGTTGGGCAGTGGGATATCAGGATGATAGGAGTCTTCAATGGAAATATCACCATGACATGACAAGGGTTTCAATTGCAGGATCTAGGAGAGACCAAATGTGTCCATCCTTGCAGAAGTTGAGATGCTTTGCTTCCGTGGTTCGAATCTCTAATGCTCAAAGCAAGATGGCCCTACCTTACAGTTGCACCTTTGCTTGCCATTAGGGTTGTTGAGAGGCATACTTCTCTTGAATCGTTTGAGTGATGCCTATATAGATCACATCTGGCTTGTAATGGGCAAACCCCGGTGCGCCGAGCGCTCCCCGCCAAGCGGGGGTTGGGAGAGGGAACCATTTGCTAGAGCCTTCCCCTGACAATTGCCAAGAGGCTGTTCGCCAAGGTTCGAACCCGTGACCTTATGGTCACCAAAGGAGCAACTTAACCGTTGCGCCAAGGCTCGCCCTCAAATTGTCCGTATGAAAATCACATAAATTTGATGTTCTTTAATATGAAAACCCTAGAATAATGGCTTTAGCTTTGGATGAGAGTGATACAAGATATTGTGAAATAGATTTTCATATAGTAAAGCTTTACCCCTGTCTCACCATGATCGTAGCAATGTCAAACAAATTAAAATTTGTCCCGTGCGTAGTAGTGAGTTTGTCTTTTGCGATTTTTTGCTTTTCACAATTCTTGTCGTTTACTAGGAATGTAATGTAAGAGGATAGATCGACCAGTAATCATTGAATGGTTATGGTGTGTGGACTTGAGGCTCTCTCATATGGCTAATTGTAATGGTTATTTTGATGTTTGAGTCAGCCAATTGGTGTTGAGATACATGCATGTGTTTGTCGACGATGCCTTGCGGACCTTGCCTGTTCCATTCTTTTTAATTGAACTTGTAGGCTGAACAGAGTTTCATTGGTCACCTTGGTTCTGTTAATTGTTGAGGATATTTTGGTAGATGTTGCATTAGTAAGACATGAACCTTTATCGCCTTTAGAAGATCTTTTTTGGTCCAACTGATTGGGCCTTATACTGCCAGCATACAATTGTAAAGGTGTTCAAAGTTGTATAAATGACATAGGTACAAAGCTAATGAGTTATGAAATGAAACTTTGGGGAATTGGGGGGAGAAGTTGGAAATAGATTAAGATGGGAGTTAACGAAGCTTGCTTTTATGTCTGAAATGTCAATGGTAGAAGATTTTTACTTAGTAGGATTGATGGAAAGATATAAAGGGAAAAAGAAGGATTCACACATGGTTTTTGGTTACACTGTAAAACCGTATGACAGAGTCCTACAAAGTTAATTTTGTGGGTGTTAGAAAAGGGGGGTAAAGAAAGATATATAGATGTAATCGTAGATATGTATGATGAAGATGCAATGTTGTTAGAACTTTAGTGGGAAAGACTTGGGACTCCCCGTTACTATAAGATTACATTTAGGATTGGCTTTTGAGTCCTTAGCTTCCTGCCTTAGTGATAGTTATTACATACTCCCTCCGTCCCATAAAACCTTCCCCATTTTGAATAGTGCCAAGTCAATAAGTCACACTTCCTAAAATGGCAAAGAATCTTTAATATTCTCTATTTATTCTAATGAAATTTTAATAATTGCTATTGATAAATCATTTGGTTATCTTATGGATAACAATTTTTAGATTTTTATTATAATAAGTAAATTGATATTAAAGTTTGGTCAAAGTTAAACTTGGTTGAACTGAGTTCGTAGTAACCGGGTAAGGTTTTATGGGACGGAGGGAGTATACATATACTGTACATATGCCATACCATGGTGCATGTTATTAGTTGAAGACATTGATATGATGATCAGACGTAGAATGGGGTCAATGATAAGCTAGAAGAGTGTTTCAGAAGTCAAAAGGTTTAAGAAGTAAGGAGTATGAAAGAAAATCTAACTTTAAAGGTATAATGAGTATTAATGGAGTCAAAGTTAGGTTACACGGTCAAGAAGTACTCCCTCTGTTCCTAAATGAATGTCTAAATTCAAGATTTTTTTGGTCCCAAAATGAATGTTTTTTTTTGTAAACTTGGTCTTTAAACGTTTTTTTACAAAAAAAAAAAAATCGCTATTCATTTTTTTATCATAAAAGTAAATGTTTAGAAAGTGGATAACAAGAATATTTATGCATCTTTGCCATTAAAATGTATAAAAAGCACATATTTTCAGAGTGTCCCTAAAAATGAAATTTGGGCATTCATTTAGGGACGGAGGGAGTACTACATAGGTAACAGTTCCAATATTTAGGGTATGGGATCATTTGTCAATTGAAATTGGGGGGGGGGGTGAGTAGTAGATGTTGTTGATCATACAGTAAAATCAGGTTGGGGGCTATGGGAATGTGCATCCAAAGTTTTATGTGATCAACATTTACCAAATTAAATTGAAATGAAAGTTTTATATGACAACTATTAGACTTGCATTCCTTAATAGAACTGAATCCTGGGTTGATAAGAAATAAAAAGTTAACAAGATAGTGTAGCTGAAATGCAATTGTTTAAGATTTTATGTTGTAGACCTAGGAGACTATCAACGCATTCGCGAGACAGTAAAAGATTGCCCATAGCCGGTGAAAATGATTTTTTATTTTTTTTTGCTTAAGATGGTTTGTGTATATACTAGGTATCGATATCAATATTCAAAAAAATGAAAGACAAAGGGAATAACCAAAACTAAGATTGGCATCATTATTAAGAAAAACATGTTTTGAGTGCAGGCTTGTGATGACCTTCGTTTGGACCAGATTGAATGGTGGAAAGGTTTCGTTTTGCTGGCTGCTAGTGTTCTAGACTGAAAAGTTGAGTTGTTAGATTGGGTCTCAGAGTGCGTGTGGACTTTTAACATCTAGGCATCACTTTGAAAATGTTATTTCTGGCTTTTCTCTCAGGTATTTTCAGGTTCCAGCTAATGTTGCTTTAGAGAGTAACAAATTGAAACACTGTGGGACTTGATTGCTCTTATTTTGTTGTTAATGTTTGTTCCATTTACATTTCCTCCGTTGAGTTGATAGATTGGGTCGTAAAGTGCATGTTGACTTTTAACATCTAGGCATCACTTTGAAAATGTTATTTCTGGCTTTTCTCTCAAGTATTTTCAGGTTCCAGCTAATGTGGCTTTAGAGAGTCTAACAAATTGAAATACTGTGGGACTTGATTACTCTTATTTTGTTGTTAATGTTAGTTCCATTTACATTTCCTCTGTCCTTTTTTTGTGTTTTCCTTTTTCGTCTTGTCTTATAAATTTTTCTTAGAATATACTTCATTAGCTTTTATATTTCAGATAACAAATTGTGGTTTCAACCGGAGTGCACTGGCAGTGGTTCAGATGGGCAAGTCGGGCCTAGCCCCAGAGCATTCCACATTGCCATTGCAATGGATTGCCATATGTTCATTTTTGGAGGGAGGTTTGGTAGCAAAAGGTTTGTGCACATCCAGTTGCTATCACGTTTTTTTTTTGCCGGTTTTCATTATGGTTTGCTACATGCTACTGATGGAAAAACTGGAACTACAGGTTGGGAGATTTTTGGGTTCTAGATACTGGTAAAGATTCTTTGACCATTATGTTTTAGATACGTTTATGATGATAAGAAATTAGTGTAGTTTTGTATTTAATTGACATCTTTCCCAGTTTCCTGGTATAAATTTGTTTATATTTGCTCCAGATATATGGCAGTGGTCAGAGCTTACCAGCTTTGGTGACTTGCCCTCACCACGGGACTTTGCAGCTGCTTCAGCTATCGGAAACCGTAAAATAGTAATGTATGTATTGATGTATTGCATCCATATCAACTTGTTGCTTTGTATTGATTTTCACTTTTGGTTCTAAGAAGACTTTCAATCTTAATATAGGTATGGAGGCTGGGATGGTAAAAAGTGGCTATCTGATGTATTTGTCTTGGATACAAGTAATTCTTTTGCTTTGATAATTTTAATGCAATGAAAGTCAATTTTCCCATTTAAGGGACATTCTGAAAATGGTTACTTTTTATAAAATATAATGGCTAAGATGCATAATTTTCTTGTTATCCACTTTCTAAACTTCTAGTATTTCAATCATATCATGAATAGTGAAAAAAATTGGTTAGAATAAAAACAGCTAGGCACTTTTTTTTTGTTTTTTAGAAAAATGACATTCATTTCATTTTTTTTTTGTGTGTTTTATGAAACAGTTTCACTGGAGTGGACGGAGTTATCAGTTTTAGGATCATTGCCACCTCCCAGGTGTGGCCATACAGCTACGATGGTTGAGAAGAGATTGCTTGTATATGGTGGGAGAGGTACAGGAATCCTTTTGCTTGTTCTCTTAGAAAACATTTTTGTTGTTTATTGGCTTTATTGAAGTAGATACGCAGTTAATTTTGAGATAGTTTTGGTCTTCTCAATTGCTACAAATCTGTAATATGGGGATACGAGTGTCAATTTTCAATTACGTTACTAAAATAACCTTCCAAACTATCATGTCGTAACCTTCCAATATCATGTCGTAATTTGCACTTGCAAGGACATAGTGCGTTCATTAAGACTTGTCACTGTAAGTTCATTTTTCTGTTTGATTTGAAAATTGTAGAGTTGATCTAGTATATTGTTTGAATACTTCTGGAACCTGATGATTGGTAATTTTCCACATTTTTCAATAGAACTTGGAGTGTCCGCTTCGCATTCTGTTGCTGTGTACAGCATATGACATCAAAATTTTGTTATAGATGATTTGAAGTATTGAAATCTTTCCAACCATTTTAAATTGTTTTTGACATACCATCTTTAAATTGTGCTAATTAATGAGATTAAAGAGGGTGTTGAAAGTAAGTTGGAATTGTGGAGACAAACTTTGAAATCTCGAGGCTTTAGACTGAGCCGAAGCAAGACTGAATATTTGAAGTGTAAGTTTAGCATAGTTGGAAACAGGGAGACAGGGATGATCACATTCGATGGGAAGATTGTTCAAGCTTCTGATTTTTTCCGCTACCTTGGATCTGTTATCCAAAAGGATGGAGAATTGGATGGAGATGTGACTCATAGGATTAAAGTTGGTTGCTTGAAATGAAAGAGTGCCACATGGTTTTTATGTGATACAACATGCCCCATAGATTAAATGGAAAATTCTATCGCACGACAATTAGGCCGGCACTGCTATATGGCATTGAGTGTTGGGTTTTGAAACAGTGTCACATTTACAAGATGAATGTGGCGGAAATTTGTATGCTAAGATGAATGCGCGGACATACAAGAAATAATTGATTGAGGAATAAAGTGATCAGGGGATAGTAGGAGTTGTGCCCATTGAAGATAAAATGATGGAAAATCGTCTAAGGTGGTTTGGTCGTGTGAGACGGATACCGATTGATGCACCAATTAGGAGGTACCTGAAGAGCAGAGAAGTGATAAAATGGGGAGGGGTAGTGGAAGACCCAAGCAAATTTAGATAATGGTGATTGAAAATGATATGAGTTTAATTGGATTGGATGAAAATATGACGTTGAAAAGGCCGGTGTGGAGGGCAAAAATTCATGTCGGTGATGGGGATTGACATTTTTTTTCCTTGCATACATTATACATGTATATTTTTTAATTATCACTAATTTTTTTCTTTTCTAAATTTGATTACTATTATTTTTTCATCTCTTTTTTTTCACTATAACACATATGAGTTTTTATGTTAGTCGACCCCAAATTATTTTTTGGACTAAGGCTTTGTTGTTGTCGTTGTTGTAGGAGGTGGAGGACCAATTATGGGTGATTTGTGGGCTTTGAAAGGTCTTATTGATGAAGGTATTTTGTTTGAACTTGCATTGCATTGCACTCTACTTAACTTCTTACATAGACTTGGTTGCTTAAATAGTTATGTCTCTCATTTTCTCCAGTTTAGTGTTAGGTCAAATAAACAGATATCACAATAAATTCTCAAGTGAACATGTAAATTTCTGGGAGTGGGGACTGTGGTTGTATTGCGTAGACTATACTCCCTCCGGCCCATATTAAATGTCGCACTTTCCTTTTTGGTCCGTCCCAATATAAATCTCGCATTTCCAAATAAAGAAAGAGAATTAGTGCAATTTAATCATTGTACAAGCAACATACAAACTAGTAAAGCACCTTCCTTAAAAAGTTGATAAGTCAAATGTGACATTATTTTGTACGGAGGGAGTATTATTTTCTTTGTACCTTTGCAAACTATAATAAGGTTTCAAGTTCTTTGTGTTCAGGCCATTGTTGAAACCTTGTGGCAAATGAAATTCCCCATTATGCTTTACAAAAACCCTGAATGTACAAGCTCCTAGCCACTTATTGTTCTTAAGGAAAATTATCTGCTCCGAAGAAAAATAATCTGAATTCATTAGAAGTTGATATTCGGTTGCTACCAACATTTTCTAAACTGGTCTCAATGAAGGATATACCTGAAACTTCCTTACGGCTTACACTATTGACCCAACATTGATCATTGATTTCTACTCCCCCCGTTATGCAATTACAATGGTGCCAATCTTATGAAATGTACCATTTTAATGGTGCTCTCGTTTGTCTATGTTTGAGATTAACTGTTCTCTTCCTTATCAACAAGCTTAATTTATTTCTGCAACTTAACATCCCAGGGTAAACATAATCAAGGGAATGAGCTCTCCTCTAATTTTCTTAGATTGTTTGACAACATCATTTACGCACCTTTAAGAAGTTCTTTTTTGCTTTCCTTCTATTCCTTGATTTCCCCACTTTGTATTTAATTACAAGCACCCTCTTAATGTGCTTAGTTGGGACCTTTGTGGGAGTGAGCAGAAAGATAATATTTTTACAGAAAAATAAAATTAAAAGAAATGATAATCTTTTCATATACGCGATTTTTTTTTTTTTGGTGTTGAGTTTATCATTGCTGGAAGTTTAACTGTTCAAGAAAAGCTACTTCTGTATCCATGTACTGTTACTAAACAAGTTTATATTTTGGCTTTGTTGTGGAAGGAAGAAAATGAAACTCCTGGATGGACCCAATTGAAGCTGCCAGGTCAAGCTCCATCATCCCGGTGCGGCCATACTGTTACTTCTGGAGGGCACTATGTAATTATCAAAAGTCTTTTCTTACTTCTATGATGCTCTTTTCTACTTCGAGTCTTTTAGTATTATATGGTAGACATATGTACATACATATATACATATACACACACACACACACACATATATATATGGAAGAAGTGCACCAAAAATCACTGAACTATACCCCTTTTGTGGGTTTTACCACTATACTATATGTATATATATATATGGAAAAAGTGCACCAAAAATCACTGAACTATACCCCTTTTGTGGGTTTTACCACTATACTCTTTTTCGTTGCAAAAAACACGTCAAACTCTTTTTTTATTGCATCTGAGGTTTCTATCACTAACCCCGTTAAATGGTCAGATGCAGCACATGTGATCAAATTTTAGGGGGTATGAAAGGTATTCACTACTCCCTCCGTCCCAGACCAAGGGTCTTCGGGGGAGATTTCACGCTTCTTAAGAAATTTTTTTAAAGTGGGTAAAAATTTTTAGGAGAGAGAATGTAAAAGTTAAATGTGTGGTAGGAAATAGGAGAGAGAATGTAAAAATTAAATGTGTGGTAGGGAATAGGAGAGAGAATGTAAAAGTTAAAATATTTAATAGGAGAGAGAATGAGTATGAGGAATAGTAATGGTTTTTTTGTAAATATATGGAGATGATAAGGGTATAAATATATGAAAAACTTTCCATTTAAGGAAAGGGACTCTTGATCTGGGACGGACCAAAAGGGAAAGTAGGACTCTTGGTCTGGGACGGAGGGAGTATTTATTAATATTCAACGGTTGAACTTGTTCTAAATAGGTCCCTTGACCTATTGATCTTTTCTAGTGTCCGTCACTTAAATACTTATTTTTTTCACTTCAGCCATCAATGTCAACTTTTTTTCTTCAATTATGTCATTCTTTGTAAATTCAACATTTATTTTGTTGTTAAATTTGCTTACAAAATATTTAGTTTTTTTAAATAAACTGTCTCACCACCCCAATCGCACCACCATTGTGAAAGCTAACACACCACCACCTCACCCCCACCCCCACAGTCAAAATTAACCCCATCCTCCAAAACCAACACCATCCTCCGAAATCAACCGCCAAAACCAAACACCATCCTCCACCAACACCACTCCCATGGCAGACACCCATAACTGATACCAAAAACAACCATGTCACCAAAAAAAAAACACAATCTAAATCATCCAAATCACAAGAAAGTACTCTATTACCCCAATAACAACAACAACACTGCCATCAAAATTCCATCACTAATCTGTAACAGCTGACTACACAATCTTTACCTATCAAGATCATTGACCCTTAAAATTTTCAATTTTGCAAGAAATTTTCTTTTATTGGTTAGGAAATCTCGTGGGTCAAAGTGAAATTTGTTTTTTGTGGGGGATATAAGACGACATAAGAGGTTTGGAAGGATTGTATCCTGGAGTTGTGAGAATCGGGGACCCAATTTGACTTTGGAGGTTTTGGACTTGATTATGTGGGGATCTGGGAATGGAATTGTGAATGGAGGTTTTAGAGGGGAAGAAAGACGAAGGCGGTGACAGAAACCTGCAACAACACCAGATCTTGATGGGGGTTTCGCCGCTAATGGGGGGAGAGGGAGAGGGAGACAGAGGCGGAGGGAGAGGGATGTGGAAGGTGGGGTGAGCGCTGAATGAATGACGAAGAATGGAGAGGATTCTAGGTTTAGGGATTTTTTTTCTTTTTTTTTTTTAATTCAACCCCCTGCAGTTTTCAAAAGAACAATTAAACCTTTTTTTTTTTTTTTTTTTTTTTTTTTTTTTGGACCAAACTATCGAAAATACCCCTTATAATCTAATCACATGCGCTGCACATGACCATTTAACGTGGAAACCTAACGGGGTTAGTGATAGTGATCTCAGATCCAATAAGAAAAGAGTCCGATATGTTTTTTGTTACGAAAAAGAGTATAGTGGTAAAACCCACAAAAGGATATATATATATATATAGCCCAAGATAGAACTTCTGTAGACTAATTTACTGTGTAGTAGTAGTAGCACTTAAAAATAACATTAGCGCTTAGGTCTTGGTTGGGTCTTAATCACTTGATGTGCCTCATACTGCTCCGGTATGCGTTGAGCTTATCTTGCATACCAAAGCGATTGTGCATCTCTCTCTCTCTCTCTCTCTCTGGTGAATGCGCCAAATTGATGCATGACCAAGGCATGCGTTTTTCCAAAAGATTATCCATCTTTGCAGCAAGCTCTCCATGGGTCCTCTCCACTTTCTCTTACTTGTAGTCAAGCTTTCCATACATAATTTGATTAATTATTCTGCACATTTTTCAAGAGATTTTGGGTCATTTACCTGGTATTCTATCAATTTTTTAATATATTTTTTTAAAAGTCCAACTCAAAAAATTGTCTACTACTATAAAAGAAACTAAACCTATATGAAAAAGATAGAAGTCAGAAGTGTGTGTGTGTGTGTATATATATATATATATATATATATATATATATATATATATATATATATAAATGGACGGTTTATTTTCTTAGCGAGCATCTTACTGCTGAACATTTATGGCAAAGAGCGAGTCAAAACTCATTGTTATGTTTTTCTCGATTATTCCTGACGTCACAGGAAAATCGCCCCATCTCCTATGTTTCCTTTAAGATCAATACATGAGAACCCTCATTGTCTGAATGGTTGTCAGTGGATTTCATTTCTTGTTAATATAGGGGGATATAACTATGCAAATGATGCTTAGTTGTGTAAAACCTTGTTAACTTGTTTCTGCTACCCAATTATAATTTAGCTGAGAATTATCTGTGTTAATACACATTTTTCCTACATCAGACTCATTTCTTTTGAACTAGAGAACGTAGGTGTCAGGAAACTTTGGCCCTGTTTGGATCTCTTGTTTGGTTTTTGCTTCTTTGTTATTTTTCTAGTTTTCAATTTCTCCCTCTTCCCCCCCCCCCCACACTTTTTTTTCTCTCCCTCTCCTACTTTTCCATGCAATAATTATAAAACCTTGGTTATGTGATACCCGATCATTTCAGTTAATGAAGCTACTTCATTAAGTTGTAAGGGCTGTTTGTGGAGATATAACTATTAGCGCTGTTGTGTTTACAATTATAGCTAAAAATTTTAAAAATTTAACTGGCAAATCTGGACAGCCAGAGCTTCTGTAGTTGTATCACTGTTATTAGTCTCATGGTCTATGCCACTTGCATTAGAACTATACATGTTCATTTTTCTCTTTAATAACTTCACTTGTTTGCAATAATCAATGCTTGTCATTGAAGATTTTTTTTGTAAATGCAGCTTCTAATGTTCGGGGGGCACGGAACTGGTGGGTGGTTGAGTCGTTATGATATTTATCACAATGACTGTGTCGTTCTTGATAGAGGTGAGTGTTCTCAAATCAGCTTTTTGCAGGACATGGTCCTACTATCGTTTTCCATGTCAGCTAATTGCAAGATATGGGTCCTAGTATCTATTTGCTTCTGCTTTAGCTGTTTCCACTGTTCCCGTGCAAGATCTATTAGATTTTTAACACTGAATCCTTCTATATTGTAAGTAAGAGTAATTTATTGAGTAATCACTATGCTAACAGTTTTTTTTTACCTTGGTAAATGTGTTCTTGTCAATCAATCTTAGTCATGCTTGTTATTAATGTGCTTTACAAGTTTTAAATACTTCATATATCCAAGGGTTTCTCCAATTTGGAACTACATATACATCAGAACATTTCTTGTAGACCTTGATTGAACCATTTTGCTACTTCTTTTAGGCATAAATAGATGAAGGAGATGTGAAACCGGATTGCTAATGAAGCTGAAGTTGTTTATTACTGTACTAATTATCTCCTATGACATCTCAATCCTATTGTTAACTTATGAATCACACAACCTTTAGATGTTGCAATTGTACTGCTAACATGATTTTTAAGTCATCTTTTGTGTGGGGAATAGTAGTATAAAGAATTACTCCCTCCGTCCCACTTCAAGGGTCCTACTTTCCCTTTTGGTCCGTCCCACTTCAAGAGTCCCTTCCATAAATGGCAAGTTTTGAACAGTGTTTCGGACATTTATACCCTTATAATTTAAATATATTTACAAAAAAACCATTCATTATACCCTTATAATGTTAACATATTTACAAAAAAATCAATCATTAACTACTATTCCCTATCCCACATTTAACTTTTATATTTTCTCCTCTAATCTTCTACCCACTTACAAAAAAACCAATCATTAACTATTATTCCCTGCCCCACATTTAACTTTTACATTCTCTCCTCTAATCTTCTACCCACTTACAATTTTTTATTCATTTTTTTAAAATTTTCTTAAGAAGCGTGAAATCCAACCCCAGGACCCTTGGTCTGGGACAGAGGGAGTATAAACTAAGTTGGGTTTCAACATTTGAACCTTCTTAATCTGAATCGTGATCTGGCATTTCCAAACATAGAAAACAGGTACCGTGAAAAGATTTTATTTTATGAAATAGTCGAAAGCAGTTGTTCTCTTGACAAGTATTCTTATTACTCCCTCTGTCCCAAAATGAATGTCCAAAAAAATTTCAAATTTTCTCTTGATCAAGAGCAAATTTGATTTTTTTTTTGGACATTCATTTGGGACAGAGGGAGTAGTTGATTTTGGGACATCTTGCCGGACAGCTGACTACGGCTGCTTAGATTGCTGTATTGTAATGATTCCAATTTGGACATAAAATGTGAGTTATGCCAATTTGGCCAAGTAACTCATTTTTTTCTTTATTTTTATTTAGTGTCCGTTCAATGGAAACGGCTACCAACAACCAATGACCCTCCTCCTGCTCGTGCATACCACTCCATGACATGTATCGGCTCACGTTATTTACTATTTGGGGGCTTTGATGGAAAATCGACGTATGGTGATCTATGGTGGTTAGTACCTGAAGGTATGTAAAGCTGTTCTTATTTAATCTTCCATGTTTAAGCATGATTGGCAACCCTTCTTGATCAGCAATGCAGACATTTTGATGGACTGTAGATAGTCTGTTCTGGTTCCAAAGACAACTCATACTGAGTGATAAATTAGGCTTTTGGTTATTCCTCGTGGTTCATATAATTTGTGTGACAGGTCACCCACCTTCAGGCATACTTTGAATGATAATTTATTATAGCTCAGTTAAGTCTTAAGCGTGCTACCTTAAAATGTTCAAGTAATACTATGCTCAAATGACGAATCAAATCAATTTGAAAGAGATCTATTAAGAAAGCTTTTCATGGTTTGCTTTTAGTATAGCTTATATATTTGGCCAACCTTCGTAGGTTTAGATCCTTTCAGATTCCCAGTGAAGTTTCGATTTTGTTCTTGAAGTTCGACTTTTGGCAATTGCTTATGTTGCAGAGGATCCAATTGCAAAGCGATTGAACGCATCTCCATCAGAAACCATTCGTGAAAGTCAGGAAACGAAGGTAGTGACATGAATGTAACACTTTATTCTTTCCTACTTACCTATAATGTCTCGTGACTTGTGTAAATAAGTCAAGTTGGTGTTTTACAAAATAAATGTGAACTTAATATATTCACCTTTACGCTGTGCACATGTGTGTCCCACTGTCCCTTCACTATATTGTATGGATACACAAATATAAATTTGGCTGGAGATTACCTCGTATTAGGATATGTTATGATTCAAGATTCTTTATGAAGCTTTTTGTTATGCCTGGAATATCCTTTTGGTATGTTTGGTAACCTCAATATTAAGTCTTTGTTTTGGAATTGGAAGAACAAAATGAATTCTGCCAGACATAAATTACTCTTCCAATTCCCATGCCATGGCTTGGTATTTGGTTGCCAAACATATCTGTTGATTCCTTCAGATCATAAGCTGTGAGACATTCAGAAAAAAAAAATCATTATGTTTGTAACTTGGCAGTAACCTCATGTACTTCAAAAGCTTAATAGACATTGTAGGCTTGTAACACATGCTTAGGCTCTCGCTTCAAGTTTCCTTGCCTTGTTAAATGCTTAAGGTTTTTCTTTTCTCTCTCTCTCTCTCTTGTGAGGGGGGTGCAGAGAACTGAGGATTCTCTGTAGTGTATGAGCAAAACTAAATGCTCCCTCCGTCCCTAAATGAATGTCAATTAAAGTTTCAAATTTGCTCTTTATCAAGAGCAATTTTTTTTTGATCCGACACTCATTTAGGGACATAGGGAGTAATACGAGTTCTTTTGTATGGGCATCATCTGTCCTATCTAGTTTAGTGAGAGGTTGATTGGGACTTGGGAGTCTAAAGAACACACACGTTGCAGCATAAGATGAGAGAGGAAGGAGGGAGAAAGAACAGACAGTTGAAAGAAAGGGGAGTGGAGGAAAGTAATTTAGAGATGGCGGAAGTTGAGGAGAGAGGATAGAGAAAATAGTGAACGTCAAAGTTGAAAAGGAAACGGGACAATGATCGAATAAAATGGTCAATAAAAACATACATCAATAGAAACAATAAGAAAGTGCATTTATTCTATCATGCTAGCTGGTTGTGATTTTAGTCTATTTTCTACAGATCACAATGATACATCAGTTCAGCACTCTATTAAAGTGCATCTTCATTTGTTCTTACAGGAAAGTCAAATGGAAAATTCTGCAGTAGCAGAATTACACAAACGCTTGGAGATTTCTATTTTTTTCTCTGGTCCTGAGCTTCAGATCATTGATGAGTCAGAAGATAAAGAATTTTGTGAACTAGCATCGCAAATATCTGGAGAACTATCTTCTAGTAATGGGAAGGTTTCGGAAATGCAGGTAGTTTGGTTCAGTTTCCTCTTGTTTTATATTGTTTGTCTACATCAGTAAAATTGGAGCAAATTTGATATTTTTCCGGACATTCATTTTGGGGCGGAGGGAGTAGTCCTTTCTCCTGATTTACTATATGGTATTCCCTCGTCCCTAAATGAGTGTCCATTTCTAACTTTGAGGGATATTTGAGAAAGCTGGTTTTGAAGAACTTTTAGTAGCATAAGTACATAAACACCCTTAATGATCCCACTATATGACACCATGATCGTAAGTGTGAATTAGAAAATGGTATTTGATGAGGAGGGTTTAGTAACCTATGTTACCTGGACTCGGGATCGGGTATCCGACACGGGTACGGATCCTAGTGTCGGATTCACTTTTCCTCAAAAAATTGGACACGGGGACACTGTCCTGAAATTAGGATACGGGTACGGGGATGCGTTAATAACAAAATATATTGAGTCTATTTATATACTTTACTTATTAATGAAGTCAACTCACTCTTTTTTTGCTAAGATATAATGTATAATTAAGTAAAACAACATTAAAACTTGTAAATTTTTTATAAATGAAGTCAACTCACTCCTTTTTTTCTTTTTAATTTTTCTTGTCGTATCCGAATGAAAATGCGGGTGTCGGGGTGTCTTGTCGGACACGATACGTGTCGGACACGGGTACTTCAACATATTTGAAGAGTCCGGGTAACATAGATAGTAACTTCTCCAAAAAAAAAAATGGACATTTATTTAGGGAAAAAAGTATTAAAAATTGGACATTTATTTAGGGATAGAGGGACAAAAAGTAGATGTTTATTAATATGAGCTAACTCGAAATGTTAATTTCGAAGATGTGCTTCTTTTCAAACTAGTGATCTTGGTGTTACAGTGCTACATGTTATATTTGATCGTTGACAACCTTTTATTTTTGACAAAAGGCAGCACAGGCTCTTCGTGAGCATTGGAGGAACTCCACACCAAATTTGATACTTTTGAAGGAGCTCGGCCCATTACTTCGTGACTACCAACGTTTGATTACTCGTCGTTATTCGTAAGCATACCCTTTTTTAATTACTTACCTTTTGTTTTTTAACTTGATGTATAAATCTCTCTCCAACTGTCCACTAGACACAATAATTTAAATTTCAAAGCCGGGGTTGGAAAGATAGGGTGGGCTGGCCGAATAATCGGTAAAGAAGGAATTGACCAGAGTCATTGTCGCTGCCAAATCCTTACATTTAAATAATGGCTAAAAGGCTTTCTTCTCCCCACGAACTCCCAAGGACTATTAGAGATATTGACCTACTTTGACAAGAAATTGCTAGAACTAAATATCCTCTCTTCTGGATTTTGGTCTTCATTTAGTCAACAAGTAGAACTGACAAACTTGTGAATCAAAATTTGAATAAGCCACAATAGCCATTGCGTAATACACACACAGAGAGAGTAATTGATAATGGCCTTTATGTTTGCTTATGTTTAGTTTTCCTGCCTACCCTTTTCATGAATGTAATAATGATTCTTCTTTCATCATGGCAGAGTGAAGGTTGGGCCTAAATTGCAACCTGGAGAATCTGTCATTACAGGAAAAGAGGCCCATCGGTTCTATCATATTGCAAATGCTTCTCAGGTAATGCTAATATGCCTTCCTAAAAGTAATAATAATAATAATAATAATCATAATCATAATCATAATAAAAAATTATATCGCAATATATTGCAACTATATGCCACTATATCATATTCACAAGCACGCGTGACAAACCTCCGCTCATCTAAATTGGAATTAAAAGTGCAATAATTTAGAATCATCACGCCCGTTTATCATTTTGACTCAATTCTCCTCTTGATTGCAGCTGCGTATGAGTGATATCCCCAGTCTGTTGGCAGAATACAAACAGCTCGTTCCTGATTTGAGTTCAGTTTAGTGACCTCTCTTGTAAGAACGGTGATGAAGTTTACCAGATGAATCAGTGAGTTTCTTTATCCCCATCACATTAGATAGTTTTTGAATGGACTACACTTTCTCTGTGAATTGTTCAAACTGTGTGTTGTGATCATCTGAGAATGCAACTGCAGACTATCATTTTCAGTAATAGTATATTCATGCTTCATGAGTTTGCCTCTGTCCTTTACTGTCTATTATTATTCATTGTGTTAGTTACCCTTCAAGTTCTGCATTAGTCCATTTTTTGCGTAGTAATTAAATTCTGATAATGCTTTTTTTCTTATAAAATTAAATGACAGATTATAAATATTCTTGTTATCCATTTTCTAAACTTTTTAATTTGCTAGTATATACTGATATGTGAAAAAATTGGTAAAAAACATTTATAGACAGTTTCTTAGAAAATAGTCGTTCATTTTGGGACGGAGGAAGTATGGAGCCAATTGCTACTGTTAGATGTTCACTATATTCTTCTGTAAACGTCAAAAAGAAAAAACACATCTTTTTTACACCATTTATTTAATACACAGAGAGTTTCAATACATGGTGATTGGGATTGAAATAAGTAGAAACTGCATGAGATAATTCATTTGGTAGCAATGAAGAATAAACAAATCATTTATTGAAATCACATATTAAAAGATACAATTAGACAGTTAACATTTCTCTGCAGAAAACACGCAAGAGAAAGATTAAAAACAAAAAGAAAGAACACAATAAAAGGTAATTTGAAAATATTTGATGATGTTCATCTAACCAGTAATCATTGATCATTGTTAGCATTAATCATCGTGTAGGATCTATTATCTTGCTTAGCTCTTCCAGTTTCTTCATTCTTACTTTCTCGCTCTCCTTCACCATCTGTAAACAAAATAGCAAATCTCGTTAACCCAATATCCAAACATTGTATTGGTTAATTGATTTCATTGAGATAGTGAGATTTACCTCTACCAATGTGGTTGTTAGTTGATTCTTTTCGCTGTTCTTTTCCTGGTATGCCTCCATAGCTTCTTTGTATTCTTTCTCCTGTTTTCAGAAGAATTCTGTTCATATTTTTGTGAAAAGAATACGCCGAGTATATTTTATGAGCAAAGTATGATTTTTTTTTACCTTCTTCTGGCAGCTCTGTCCGAGTGATTTTAGCTCACGATTAACCAAATCTATCTTCTTGCGCACAGCTGCAACCTCCTTCCTCATCGGATCTGTTAAAACTTCCAGTTCCTGAAACATAATATAGAAACCAACTTAGATCTCTCTCTCTCTCTCACACACACACACACACACATATAGCCGTTTTGTTTATAATTTTGATCTTCATGGACTTACTTCCCAGACTTGGGCTAAACGCCTTGTTTCTTCTTCTGCACGTCCCAGTTTAAATTCGACTTTTTCCTTCACCTCCATCTTCCTCTTTTCGATCTCTTCCTCTTTAGCCTGAAATGAAGCAAAAGCAATCTTGGAAATGTCCTCCTCGTCATTTTCATCCATTGAGAGCCGCCCATTACTTCCCATTGTTGCCAAGTTCTTCATTATTGGTTCTATAATTTGTTTGTGTTCTACACCAATATGATGATGATACTTCTATATTTGCATCTATCTTTTCATGCCATTTATATCTGCTTCACTTTCTTTTATCTTTGCTTTTACTTCAAAACTCTCTCTCTCACTCTCTCTCTCTCTCTCTCTCTCTCACACACACACACACACACACCCAAACACTTTGCTTATCCTAGAAAACATTATAGGATAAACAAAAACCAAGATAAGATTGAAGACTTGAGGACAAATCAACTTTTCTTGATCTGGCATTCTTAGGGCATGATAGATATAGTTAAGGAAACTACACATGTTTGCATTAATGTCCTAATTCTGGATTGTTGATAATTTCCCTAAAGACCAACAAACACCTAGATCACCTGGTAAGGGGGTGTTCTAGCTTAACCAGAAGTCTAGATCACCTGGTAAGGGGGTGTTCTAGCTTAACCAGAAGTCTGGAGTTCGGGCCTTGGGAATGCAACATTGTTAAAACTTTGCCGCCCTTGTGGTCCTACCCGGTTCGGAGTGGTAGCTTACTTATTACAATTTTATGTAAAAAAAAAAAAAGAAGATAATTTGCCTAAAGAGGATGTTGCTTGAAGCATGTACATATTTTGTTATTTTATTTTATCTTCTGATTGGTTGGTTGGTTTGATTTTCTTGTTGACTTAAGACTGAATGTCAAAGTAGGTCAAGAAGTAAAAAAGAATGTTTTATGATGTTAAGTTTGACCAGCAACAAGCTGTTGAATGTGGACTGTTTGGGGACTGATAAATTAACATGACTTCCCTGCAAAGACAATCCTCATGCTCTTGATATGTGTAATTCAAGAAATGTAGGGCTGCATAATTTGGATGATTTGGAACTGAGGAATTGAGACAAAGAAAGCCAGAAAGGGAGTGTAAGATTTCTCTTGTATTTCTTCCAAAAATTATCCCGAGACTCAAACCACGCAATCTTGCTAATATGGCGTGATACGGAGATGTCCAACATAAGCCCGAGCCCCATCCGTCACTTGTACTGGCTGGCCTAGCACGTGAACCCGTGGACCTCCGGGCCGGACCTAGTGTTTGTCATTCAGGCCACAGGCCGGTCGGAGGCCCACCAATCTTGTCAACCGGTCCCAAAAAATCCGCCCTTAAAAAAAATGATGGAAGTGGTCCATAATTAATGAGATCAATGGCTACAATTGTTGTTCATAGGAGCAATTATCAACTAGTGCCACAAGTTCATTGAACCCTAGCAGCCCCAATTTTTCAAACACCACCAGTATTACATGAATTATGATACATGAACAAACAATCTCTGACTAAATTGCCAAAGCATCTGCCACATTTATGCCCTATCCTAATTTAGTAAGAAAAACATATTAATAATAATAAAAAATAAAAAACATTAAATGGAAACGTTAAGGATCCCTCTAAATACTAACACGACCATCCAAAGCCACTGACCATTGACTTCGCGCGGCGGAGGCATCAGCCATACTGAACATCGAAGTTCGACAAAACGGGCAGGTTGACTCGTTTTGATACTGTAACTGCCTTTGAATGCATTCAGTGTGAAAAACATGCCCACACCGACCGAGTTGACTTACAATATCTTCCCTCTCGTAGTCAACCGAACAAATGAGACATGTATGGTCAACAAATCGTCTATTGCTTCGAGCTTGTAGATCCTTAAACCTAATAAACGGGAAATCGAGCAAGCAAATACCCTCTTCATAGTAATCGTAGTATCGGCTTCTGTCGTAAAATATCATGTCTACCATTGCCTTAATCAGCTCCGGCGTTACTCTTAATCCCGGAATCAGTACACTAGAGAAGAAGATGATTGTCGGAATTGAAATACCAAATATCATCGTTTTTTCCGAAGAAGAAATGATTTTATTTTTCTTTTGCAATTTTTGTGGTGAGTTAAGAAAAAAATGAATCAAGGATATCCAATTTATATACTAGGTCTTAATCGTATGGATAGCTTCCCATGTTTGTGAGTATAACTTCTAAGGTTAAGAATCTATGGTTTCCTGGGACTTTGAAACTCTTGGTATTTTAGTACCAGGATTAGATTTGTATAAGATTTAGAATCTTGCAGAATCCGAGAAAATAAAGTAAATATTTTCAGGATGTCAATTAAATGAAAATTAGACGTTCATTGTAAAAGCATTTAATTGTCTACGTATTTGAAATATTTAAAGGGTAATTTAGTTTATTTAACATATACGTATTGATTATTTTTCTTAATATGTGTAATAAATTTTAAAATTACAAGTATTTTGGAACCGATGATTAAGTAATTATTTTCAGAACTTGCCACTGGAATGGCGGAAAAATCTTATTGATGAGAGCATTGCCGAATATAAAAATGGATTATGTCCCAATCCATCATATTTTACGGTTAGTTGCACTAAATATGTTTGGGTCCAGTGGGTGGCGTACCAATAATACTCAAATTCAATGGTAAACGCTCGCACCCGGAGTCAATCCAGCTCAAACACAATAATCAAATTCACTACAGCCGTCACATAATTAGCCACATCAAATCTATTCCATATAACAAACCTCAATTTTTACAACAGTAACAATATCATTTTTTTACAACAATAACAATTTCTCATGCTTTTAATATAACAACATTTTACTCATGCTTTTAACAATCATTTATTCATATTAAAACTATTCCATTGTATTTTTATTTTCCTTTTTCCTTGCACGGGAACTCAATTCTAAACTGACCTTACAATCCTCCAATAAACAACAATTTCTCTACGGGAACAAATCTCTGCACATTACAATTCACAAGTAACAAATGCAAATCAATGTATACTCCCTTCGTTCCAAAATCATTAACATTTTTATTCTTCACTTTTAAAATTTCAATTTTACGAAAATATAATAAACTATTAAAAAAATTGATAAAAAAAATTATTTAGGAACAAAATTTTTATGATGAAAAATTAGTTTAAAAAAGTCATTTATTATGTAAAAGGAAAAAGTCATTCAAATTAGACATAGAGTTTTATGGATCCATGCGTAGCGAAATTAAGCATAAAATTAACACAAAACCCAAAGCCCTAAGATCCGTTCTATACGATTAAATTGAATTCCTATGAGATAGAATTTACCAACCTTAATTGCTTTCCGGTCTTGAGCTATCGAACGGGTAATTATGTGATTCGTAATCACAAACTTTTGATCTTCAAATCTTTAAATCTTCAACTTCTTTGGATCTTCAGATTTGAACTCTAGGTCTTTGATTTGTTTGAACAAAATTAAGACCCTCTTTTGGTAATCCACACAAATATGAATGTCGAGAACGATTCTCGGGTTGGAAATTGCTAGATTCCTAAAACTTATGGAAGAATATTGAGAGAACTTTTGATTGTGAATTTCTATTGAAAAATTCGGCTAGACCATTAGGGTTGACAGACCTCTCATATTTATACTACATTAGCATTAATATGTTTCCTAATCGAATTAGGAGACCAGGCTGTCAATCTGCGTCTGGTGGCTAGTTATGTCGCGTGACATACTTAGCCAGTTTACAGAAACTTTCAATCATTCTTTCTTTTGTTCAACCAATTCATTCTATTTGTGTGTGACCCAATAGGATTGTATTATGTTGGCAATGAGTCCGATCATATCGACCCTCATAAGACATAAGCGGACTCTAGCAAGCCATTATGTCTACCCAAATAACACAACGTAAGAGTTCACGTTTCCAATGGTACACTTCCATTTCTCCCTTTGTCTCACGATGTTATATTGAACACAAGTCATGGTCCACGTCAACTTGTATTTGTTCAATGCTTTCTCGATCTTGAGTATAATGATAGTCCAATCATATTGGGGTGTGGCCACACGCTTTCATCATTATCACTCATCGAGGGGCCCAAGCAAAACATCTCTCTTCCGAGGGACAAATTCCATCTTGACTTATCATCCTTCCCATCATGAATCTGATCATGCCAAAGATAGCCTTTATAGATATCGTGTTAAGATACCGTTTGACTAAAATCAAACATAACTTTCATCATATGTAAGGTCACGATAATCTCAGGTCTAGGGACTAAATGAAGTGACCATATGAGATTTAATTATGACATTTGACCATGACATAAATCTCATACGGGTCAAGTCCAAGCCACTTGTTCTCTAACAAGTACCCATAATTTCAATGTGCATCTCTATGCATATAATCAGCATATGATTATCCATTGACAATTATACTAATTATTCTCTTAATAATTAGGGACGGAGATTATTACAATAAATATGCAAACTATATAATAATCAAATAATAAACATAAACGATAAAGATGATACATAACGGTTTTCAGTTAAACATAACTAAAGCCTAGGGCATTACACCAACAGCCTCCCACTCGCACTAGGCTCCATTTATGTATCGAATACTCATGGATCTAACATGCCCACCATGCTTCGCCTATGCGAGGGTCTTTGTAAGTGAATCCCTTATGTCATCATTGGTTGATATTTTGTATATCTTAACGTCTTCTCATTCTTTATGTATTCCTCGAAGAACGTCTAAGTGAGTGTTTGGATCACCGTTGTGATTTTGGTTCCATTGTTTGCACAAATGACACCATAATTATCACAACAAAGTTCCACGGATTAGTGATACTTGGAAAAACACTTGAAGTGTTTTCAAAACACTAAATGAACTTTTGATCCAAACTGCCTCTTTCAGCTACATCATATGTTGCTAAAATATGGCCTTAGTAGTAGAATCGACTACAATTTCTGCTTGGAACTCTTCCAATCAAAATTGCACCTCTAATAAGCATAAACACAAATCCTAATTGCGATTTTAAAATAACTTTGTTAGTTTGGAAGCTAGCACCTATGTAACCCTTACAACAAGATTAACTTCCAATCTTTCAAATCCCAAGAACGTATCCTTAGTTCTTCTTAAGTATTTAAGGATCATCTTGACTGCCATCCAATGGTTCTCATCACAGGATCAGATTGGTATCGACTCATCATGCTTAGAGCATATGAGATGCCGGGTCTAGTACAAATCATGGCATACATGACAGATCCAAATGCCGAAGCATATGGAACTTCATTCATTTCCCTTTTGCTCATCAGTTGTCATAAGACAATGAATATTATTAAGAGAAATACCATGACCCATTGACAAGCTATTCTTCTTAGACTCTTCTAAGAATCTTGTCAATGTGAGCACTTTGACTCAAACCAATTTATCCTTCTAGATCTATCTCTATAGATCTTGATGCCAAGGATGTAAGCGGCTTCACCCATATCTTTCATTGAGAAACCTTTCCTTGACCAAGACTTTGGCCTTTTAAGTATCGGAACTTGTTTTTCCAATGATTAAGATATCATTGTAATAAACAATAGAAATAATACCACGCTCTCACTGAATTTCATGCATACATAAGGTTCATCTTCGTACTTGATAAAGTCAAACTCTTTGACCAATTCATCAAAACGAAGATTCCAATTCCTTTAAGCTTGCTTCAACCCATCTCATGGATCTTTGCAATATGCATACTCTATTAGAGTTTCTTGGATCGTCAAACTATTCGGGTTGTGTACTATACACATCCTTAATAATCTTTCCATTTAAAGAAAGTCGTTTGACATCCATTTGTCATATCACAGTCACAATATGTGATAATGACAATTGAAAATCTAACAGACTTCGACATTGTAACTGGCGAAAAAGGTTTCAACATAGTCAATACTATGAATTGGCCTAAATCCCTTTGTTACAATCCTTATTCATGAAAGTATACACCTTCACATCCATGTCGGTCTTTGAAGACCTACTTGCACCCTTTAGTTTTTACACTTTTAGGTAGCCCAATCAAGTTTCAAACTTGATTGTTAAACATGGATTGTAATTTAGATTCCATGGTTCCTAACCATTTATCCAAATTAGGAGAGGACATCGCTTCTTGATAGCAAGTAGGATTGTCATTCTTAATGACTTCCACTTCATCACTTTCCGCAACGAGAAATCACTATTTCTTGAGTTCGGATCGTAACCTATCCAATCTACGATGGACTTGTGCATCTTGAACCGGTTCCACAACTCCTTTGTGAACTTGGTTCTGTCTCTACTCTTGGTTCCATATTATTTTCGGGTTCTTGAACTTCTTTCAAGATTAATTTTACTCCCACTAGATTCTTTATTGAGAAACTATTTCTCAAGAAACAAATCGTGTAGAGCAACAAACATTTTGTTCTCTTTGTGGTTATAAGATTAATTTCCGAAAATAACTTTGTCAAATTTGGTGCTAACTTATAAGAGACAAGTCTCTTTACATAAGACTCGCAACCCCAAATCTTCATGAAAGACAAATTAAGTTTTCTTCCATGCCACATCTCATGTAGGGCCTTAGGAACCAATTTAGTAAGGACTCAATTCAGTGTAACCGCATTATTTCTAATGCATATCCTCAAAAGGAATTAGGAAATAGGAAAGTCTAATTGACACATCATCGAACGAACCATGTCCTACAAGGTTCAATTCCTCCTTTCAGACACATCATACAATGTGGTGTTCCGTGTTGAGTCAACTCTGAAACAATTTCATAGTTTTGAGATGATTGTCAAACTCTTGGCTCAAATATTCACCACCTCGATCTAATCGAAGTACTTAATAGTTTTACCAAGTTGTTTTGCACTTCATCTTGAAATGTTCGAAACATCTCAAACGATTCACCTTTGGACTTCATCAGATGGACATAGTCATATCTAGATAAGTCATTGGTAAATATGATGAAATACCGAAATCCTCCCCTAGCAATGCTGCTTAATAGTCCATATACATCTCATGTATAATGACCAATAAGTCACTAGCCCTCCCACTACTCTTAGTGTAGGGTGGTTTGGTCAATACTCCCAATAAATAAGATCCACATTCCTCAAATGATTCATGGTCATATGAGTCTAAAAGTCCATGTTAATGGAGTTTAGATATATGTTTCTTATTTATTTGACCAAGCCGGCAATGCCATATGAACGCGTTGTTCATATTATTCGGTTTAGATTTCCCATTTATATTATAGATATCTTCAATATTATTTTGTTTCTCATCATCAAGGATATGAAGACCATTCAATGACATATGCATTACAATAAGGCATATCATTAAATAAATATAAAACTTCTTATTGAAAATAAGAAAATTATATTCTTCATTATCCATTTAAGAAACGGAAATAATATTCCTACTCAAATCCGGAACGTAGTCATACTTGTTCAAAACAAGTACTACTTCACAAGGTAAAGTGACTTCATAAGTCCCTATGGCTAATGTAGCAACCCTTGCTCCATTCTTATGCATAGGTTTGACTTACCTTCTTTGAGTAGCTTTCTATTCTTTGTTCCTTGCACATTTAAATAAATGTGGGATCAAATCCGGTATCATATACCCAAGAACAAGAAGTTGAAAGGAAAATATCTATCATATAGATACTTGAAGTAGTAGCAATCATATTGCCTTTCTTCACCTTTTAGACCTTCCTAATAAGCCTTGCAACTTTGCTTCCAATGACAATCTTATTGCAATGATAGCAAAATGCATCCTTTTGAGACATTTTTGGGTTTAGCCTTTTTGGCTTTTGCAACTTTTGCCTTAGGTTTAGCAACCTTTGCTTTACCTTCTTTTCCCTTCCTTTGTGAACCCTTTTATTGTGTCAACCATTAACACAATTTGCGGATTGCTCCTTCTTTCATCATATGAATTAAGAGCCTTCACCACAACATATATCTTTTGCCTAGTTCGCATTTGGAACATTTCCTTTATGCGGTGTGCTAGAACAAAAGAATAGTTATCATGTGCTCAAGGTTCTTCATAAGAGCCTTTAAACATGGTGGCAAATACAAGGTAAGCAATATTGTCATAATCATCAATATGTTTCTAATGTTGCTTCCTTATTTGCCCTTTGCAACATTTGCAATGGGTTCAGTAGGAACGGATTCGTCAAGAACATACACTTTATGTATTGTTCCTTTCGAACTTTGTCCTTCATAAGGACGAATCGCAATTATCATTATGTAATGCTATTTCTACAACAAAATATACAAATTATATGAACACATCAATATCAACACATTTATCATTTAAGAGCAAATAATGTATTTTACAAATACTTCCACTAAACCATACACCTTCCAATGCAAATAAGCATAATATGCATTTAATGGGCTAAGATCCAACTTTAATTTAATCTCAAGTACGCTATGGCGCACCGCTCAAGATTAAACTAATTAGGTAGAAAACATCAATCATATCGTATATGACTCTTAGATCTTTTATGAGATTTATTTAAGACATCATATGTCTAAGCATATTTTAATCTCATCTTATGCCTTGGGTCCAAAACCATTTTGATAACCCAATTAAGTTCATCCACTTTAAACGTATAGGAACCACCATTTCCTCATCTTGCTCGCAAACGGAATAGAATCAAAGCACCTTGCTATGGCAAGCCCACCCAAAACTATCCGAGTGGTCTCAAGTGTTTTAATCATGGATTGGCATAAAGAACTTAAAAGTTAAATGAAGGTTCTTTAAGGTAGATTATAAGCATATCAGCAAAGATAGTCACAATCATGCACCAGGTAAGTTTCCAGGAAGATAGGTGAGCCACAAGGACTACTTAAGTACCAACTCTTTCTTAGACAGAACTCTCCTAGTCATGCACAATTAGAAATCAGCTCTGATTTGGCAACATAATCACTACCTTTTATAAACAATCAGTTTCCTTTTAAATTTCGCGTAATTATGACTTGTTTCCATAAACAATCATAAAATCCAAAATTTACAATGTCTAAATCTAAACATGTTAGGAAACTATGAATCAATGTTTCAACTAAACATCTAATAAAATTCTTAACACTTAAGAACAATTAATTCATGCATCGCAACAATTAATAAAAACACATTTGAATTAATTAAGCATGCATCATAAACAATGAATTAATCTAGCATAGCCCTATAAATTTTATTTCCAGAAATTTATAGCATCCAGATTAAGACATAAAACATCTCAGATTGCAAACACAATCACAGATTAGCAGAAAAATTAAACAAACTGATTCTGCCCAGATTTGGCTTATTATGTCGCGTGACATAACTAGCCAGTGGCTAAGTATGTCGCGTGACATAACTAGCCAGATTACCAGATTTCCACATGTGGCCTACTATGTCGCGCGACCTAAGCAGCCAGTTCGCAGGATCTCCGGATTCATGTAATTCAGATCACATGACAATTAAATCATATAAAACAACCCTTTTACAGATTTAATTCATCATAATTCGAAAACGATTTTCACATTGTTTCACATAAACAATCAAAATTCTATCGCATACAAAAACATGCAATAAGCATATAAACAATTTATATCTTAAATCTAGCATGTTAATTCAAACTTAATCATACGAACGGGGCTCTGATACCACTGTTGGGTTTTATGGATCCATGCGCAGCGGAATTAAGCATAAAATTAACACAAAACCCAAAGCCCTAAGATCCGTTCTATACGATTAAATTGAATTCCTATGAGATAGAATTTACCAACCTTAATTGCTTTCCGGTCTTGAGCTATCGAACGGGTAATTATGTGATTCGTAATCACAAACTTTTGATCTTCAAATCTTCAAATCTTCAACTTCTTTGGATCTTCAGATTTGAACTCTAGGTCTTTGATTTGTTTGAACAAAATTAAGACCCTCTTTTGGTAATCCACACAAATATGAATGTCGAGAACGATTCTCGGGTTGAGAATTGCTAGATTCCTAAAACTTATGGAAGAATATTGAGAGGACTTTTGATTGTGAATTTCTATTGAAAAATTCGGCTAGACCATTAGGGTTGATTGCACCTCTCATATTTATACTACATTAGCATTAATATGTTTCCTAATCGAATTAGGAGACCAGCATCAATCCGCGTCTCGGTGGCTAGTTATGTCGCGTGACATATTTAGCCAGTGGCTAGTTATGTCGCGTGACATATTTAGCCCGTTTACATAACCTTTCAATCATTCTTCCTTTTGTTCAACCAATTCATTCTATTTGTGTGTGACCCAATAGGATTGTATTATGTTGGCAATGAGTCCGATCATATCGACCCTCATAAGACATAAGCGGACTCTAGCAAGCCATTATGTCTACCCAAATAACACAACGTAAGAGTTCACGTTTCCAATGGTACACTTCCATTTCTCCCTTTGTCTCACGATGTTATATTGAACACAAGTCATGGTCCACGTCAACTTGTATTTGTTCAATGCTTTCTCGATCTTGAGTATAATGATAGTCCAATCATATTGGGGTGTGGCCACACGCTTTCATCATTATCACTCATCGAGGGGCCCAAGCAAAACATCTCTCTTCCGAGGGACAAATTCCATCTTGACTTATCATCCTTCCCATCATGAATCCGATCATGCCAAAGATAGCCTTTATAGATATCGTGTTAAGATATCGTTTGACTAAAATCAAACATAACTTTCATCATATGTAAGGTCATGATAATCTCAGGTCTAGGGACTAAATGAAGTGATCATATGAGATTTAATTATGACATTTGACCATGACATAAATCTCATACGGGTCAAGTCCAGTCACTTGTTCTCTAACAAGTACCCATAATTTCAATGTGCATCTCTATGCATATAATCATCATATGATTATCCATTGACAATTATACTAATTATTCTCTTAATAATTAGGGACGGAGATTATTACAATAAATATGCAAACTATATAATAATCAAATAATAAACATAAACGATAAAGATGATACATAACGGTTTTCAGTTAAACATAACTAAAGCCTAGGGCATTACACCAACAGTTGTTGTTATTTTAGTTTGGGTCAAGGCCCAAATAAGTATAAGTAGCCCAAGCCTGACCCAGTTAACTATTTTGTTCTCAGCCCTTTCTTAGATATTTTGAGATAGAGTTTGACTTGTTCTCACTTTTGTTCTCTTCCTCCTGTTACACTCCCTATGTTGACTGTATTGAGTTCCTCCTCTTTTGCGGTTAATTTGGATGATTGGGTAATCTTCTTACCCTATCTGATCTTCTTTTCCTTATCTCTTTTTCTGTCATCCCCTATTTAAACCCTCAATCCTCTATTCTGCAGTTAACAACACAAGGAAACACACGAGCACTTTCACACACTGTTTTAGGGTTTATTTCTGGTGCTTTTAGAGAGATTGAGAGAATAATTGTTGACTTATATTAGTGCTTGTTGAGGGTCTATCTCGGATTGTGAGATTTATCTCTGTTTGTCTGATTAAGGTTATCTCCCTCTCTCAATTTAGGGCTGAATTCGATTTTGTTGTGTGTGATTAATTGAGTTTCAGTTGAACTCTGTGTGTGTGTGTGTGTGTTGTTTGGCGAGGCAGATTGAGGGTGTGGGGTTCGATTTTCTTGAGGTTAGGCAGTTAGAAAGTGATCGACATAGTCTGAAATTTGGGGTTTTGTAACTGTGTTTTTGAGACTGATGTGTTGCCTTCGATTTCACAGTAGCACTTTGAATCGAGCCCTTGGATTGTGACTGACTTTTGAAAGAAAAAGGATGCTTAGGCCTGAGCCAAATCTCTTATACTACTCTCTTCATTTTCAGTTTATTACATTCTGTTCTTATTCTTGAAGTGTTACTAATATTCGGTCTTTTGCATTGGTTTGTTCGTGGATCCTTGTTCAAGGAGTGGTAAGTCTACTCAAAAGTGGTATCAGAGCACGGTTAATTCGCAAATCGTGAACGGTTAATAAGAAACCTAGTACAATGTTTCTTGGGTAAGAAAATAAAAACGCATTTATTTTCTTCTCGAGTTTAATTTTTTAATTCTTATTTTTTTTATTCTAGTTGTTGTGTTTTGGTGCTTTGATACTTGTTTCGATTTTTTGATATACTGTCTGTTTTTTGTGAATTGAAATTCATTGTTTTGTATGGCCGCTAATATGAATGCTTATATGATTGAGACATTCAATGACAAATGTGATTTTTCGATTTTGCAACAAAAAATGAAGGACATATTGTTTAAGAAAAAGTTTTCAAAGCTGTAACTCAACAATATTTTGAATCGGATAAGCAAGAATTAAAGATTGAAATTGATAAATGTGATTATTCTTCGATTATTTTAAATTTATAGCCGCTATTATTAGAAAAATTGGTAAACATGATAGTGCTAAAGCTATTTGGGATAAAATGGAAGAAGTATATGTTGAAACATCGTTACTTAGTACTCCCTCCGTCCCAGACCAAGGGTTCATCTTTCCCTTTTTTAGTCAAGTCAGGGCAAAGTTCATTTCCATTAAATGGCAAGTTTTGAATATATTTATACCTTATCATTTCCATATATTTACAAAAAAACCATTATCTGCTTATACCCTTTATACATTCTCTCTCCTATTCTCTACCACACATTTAACTACTTATTTCTCAAATTTCATTCTCTCTCCTATTAAATATTTTTAACTTTTACATTCTCTCTCCTATTCCCTACCACATATTTAACTTTTACATTCTCTCTCATATTCCCTACCACACATTTAACTACTATTCCATATCCCACATTTAACTTTAATTCATTTTTTTTAAAAATTATTAAAAAGCGTGAAATCCACCCCATATACCCATGGTCTGGGACGGAGGGAGTAAGATGTATTTGCTTGAGAAGTTCTTTCAGTTTAAATTAGACTTGAATAAAGACATGGATGATAACATTGATCGGTTTACTAAACTTGTGCAAGATACTAAGCAAATCGATGATAAAAACATTGATTAATACACTCCTATTGTGCTCTTGAATGATATACCTGACTCTTATGTTGATGTTAGATCTGCTATTAAGTATGGTAGCCTGGTAGGAATGATATTGTGCTTGATATTGTGATTAATGTAATTAAAAGCAAAGAGTTGGAATTAAAAGTTAATAAGGGTTTATCAACTATTGGTGAGGTTAATATGGTGAGAGGACGATCGATTCAAAGGACTAATAATCAGAATAAGCAACATGATAAGGTTGAATCAAGCAAGAATAGTGAGAGAAAAAGAAGCAAGTCTAGACTGGTAAAAGTAACAGAAAATTTTATAACTGTGGGAAAACGGGTCATTATCGAAAAGAATGTCATAATCCTAAAAAAAGTTTTGTGAATCATGATCTGCAAAATGACTGTAATTTTGCTTTTGGTGAAAAAGATCTTGTTGTTTTTATGGTCACCGAAACTGTGGTGAATCATGTTCTTAGGTGAAAAATGAATGGTTGTTAGATTATGCATGCACGTTTCACATGTTCTGTTTAATGAAACTGAATTTCCTTGCTTGAATAATGTGCCTCCCCCTCCCTCTGCTCCAAACACGGTGGAGCACTATTATGTGCCTATTTCTGCTATTGTTAATGAGCCTATTGCACCAACTGAAAATGATACTCCTCATGTTGATGATCCCATTGTTGTGAATGAGCAAAATGTTGTTGTTGATATTGAAAATGATCATAATGAGTTGCCTGATTTGACTGAGTACCAACTTAGTCGTAATAGACCTAGACGCATACTTAGGCAACCCGCACATTTTCATTATTTTGATATGACTTCATTTGTGTTTAGTGTGTTTGAATCTATTGATAATAATAAGCCTAAAACCTATAATGAAGCTTTAAATTTTGCTAACAAGAATGAGTGGATTGGTGTTATTAATAATGAAATGAATTCTTTGCATGTTAATGATACTTGGACTTTAGTGCCTAGACCGAAAAACTGTTCAATTGTTTCTTGTAAATGACTTTATTAAGTCAAGAATGAATCCGACTCTGTTAGATTTAAAACTAGACTTGTAGCAAAAAGTTTTACTTAGAAAAAAGGTATAGATTACACTAAAATATTTGCTTCTGTTGTTAAATTCACAACTGTTAGAATTATAGTTGCTTTGGTAGCTCAGTTTGATTGGAAAATAAAACAAATGGACGTTCAAATTATTTTTTTGCATGGTGATATTGATGAAAAGATTTATAGGAAGCAATCTGAGGGTTATATTGATAATATTTGTCATGATTATGTGTGTTTGCTTAAAAATTCGTTATATGTGCTTAAACAGTCTTCTCGTATATGAAATTTGAAATTTGATAAATGTATGCTAGATTTAAAATTCAAGCGGAGTGTGTTTGATCATTGTTTGTATTTCAAGAATGATACGAGTATGCCTGTTTTCTTGCTTATATATGTTGATGACATGCTTCTTATTAGCCCTTGTTCTAAATCTTTGTAGAATGTTAGAAATTGCTTAATTGCTAAATTTGACATGAAATACCTCGGTGATACGAGTATGCCTGTTATTTATTTAAACCAAATTTCATATGCTGAAAAGATTTGAAGTAAATTTTCTATTAAAGATGCTAAGTCTGTTACTGCTCCTCTTGCTTCACATTTTGTGCTTAGTAAAGAGCAGTGCCATCGAAATGACTTAGAGATAGATCAACGGGGCACGAGTCGTGCCTATGGGCACGAGTCGTGAGCACGACTCGTCCCATAGGGCACGAGTCATCCCCTTTTGACATGCCTCAGATTCTATCGTCCCTTCATAAGGCACGACTTGGGCCAATGGGGCACGACTCGTCCCCTGAAGCACTAGTCATGCCAGAGTCGTTCCCAGAGCCCAGAATTCACCCTTTTAGCCATTTTCAATCCGTTCTTTTGTGTGTGACCCTTTAGAAATTATATTTTATGTTGGTAGTGAGTTGAAACATCAACTTCACAAGACATAAGTGACTTCTAGCAAATCATTATGTCCACCCAATTAAATATAACATCAAAGCTTGATTCCTTGATAATCAAATGTCACAATCCATTTGTCCACGATGCCCAATTGAACATGAGTCATGGTCTATGTCAACTCATTCCGTTCAATGCTTTCTCGATTCCGAATATGTTGATAATCCAAATGCATTTGATCTCTATCAAATCACTTGAGTGTGGCCACACATTTCATCAACATCATTCATCGAGGGGCCCAAGCAAACATCTCTCTTCATAAGAGGAACAAATCCCGTCTTAACTTATCATTCATCCCTACATGAGTCCAATCGTGCTAAAATAACCCTTATTGCTATCCGATTAAAGATAGTGTTAGACTATATCAAACACGATCTTCGTCATGTGGAAGACGATGATAATCTCAGGTACTAAGAATTCAATAACACGACTATCATGAGATTTATTCATGACACATATGACTATTGACCATGTCATAAATCTCATTGATAGGTCATGTCCAATACTTGTTCTCTAGCAAGTATCCATAAGTGTAATGTGCATCACATGCATATAATCATCTCCATGATTATCCACTATCAACTTATACTAGTTGTTCTCAACAAATAGAGACGCAGTTCAATATAATAAACATGCAAAATATATAATGAACCAAATAATACTTTCTCTATAATAAATGATAAAGACGATTATATAGCGATTTAGATAATAAGTCAAACATAACTAAACGCCTAGGGCACTACACCAACAATCTCCCACTTGCACTAGGCTCCATCTATGTATCTAATACCCATGGACCTCACATGACCATCATGCTTAGCTTGTGCGAGGGGCTTTGTAAGCGGATTCCCAATGTTATCATCGGTTGATACTTTGCATATCTTAACGTCTTCCCGATCAATGAACTCTCGAATGAGATGGAAACGTCTAAGTATATGTTTAGATATCTGATGTGACCTTGGTTCCTTTGCTTGCGCAATGACACCATTGTTGTCACAATAAAGTTCCACCGGATTAGTGATACTTGGAACAACTTCCAAGTCACTAATGAACTTCTTGATCCAAATTGCCTCCTTAGCTGCATCGGATGTCGCTATATATTCGGCCTCAGTAGTAGAATCGGCAATAGTACTCTGCTTGGAACTCTTCCAACATATCGCACCTCCGTTAAGCATAAATACAAATCCCGACTGCGATCGGAAATCATCCTTGTCGGTTTGGAAGCTAGCATCTGTGTAACCTCTTACAACAAGATCTTCTTTCATCCCTCCAAATACCAAGAACGCATCCTTAGTCCTTCTTAAGTAATTTAGGATCGTCTTTGTTACTAATATTCGATGTGTTGCATTTTCTTTTGCATTGATTTGTTTACGAATTCTTGGCCACGGAATGCTAAGTCTACTCAACATCAACAGTAGTTATTATATCGGCTTTTGTCAAAAGAAATATCAATTCATGTCTACCATTGCCGAATTCTTGGCCACGGAATGCTAAGTCTACTCAACATCAACAGTAGTTATTATATCGGCTTTTGTCAAAAGAAATATCAATTCATGTCTACCATTGCCTTAATCAGCACCACCAGTGTTACTCTTAATTCTGGAATCAGTACGCTGAAAAAGTAGGTGATTGTCGGAATTGAAATCCCGAATATCATAGTAAAGCACGGATGTCCAATTTATATAGCTTGCTAGTATTTTTTTGGACATGGTATATATTATTTGCTGCCCAAAAATATTAGCAACTCCAAAATAGTGGATGTGTGACATATCTTCCTCTTGTCAATGCTGATCTTAACTCGTAATCTTATACTTTCCTTTCCCTCTTGTTTTATTCCTCTCGTCAACGATGATCTTAACTCGTAATCTTGTGCATAACTTCCCCTCTTTTTTTATTCCGCTCGTTAAATTTAACTCCTAATTGGAGTACATAACTTCCCCCTTTTTTTATTTATAATAATAAATACTATTGTAGTTTACTTGTCAAATTATTTATTTAAAGAACGCATATAAACTGAACTTGTTTTTTGTACATTGCTTGCTTGAAACATTATAAAATTACACTAAGGTTAAGAATACTAGATAGTTCAAAAAAATAAAGTAGGTCAGAAATTAAGGAAAAAGTGATAAAAAATAATGTATTGTGACTATAGATAGTTGGGTAAGAGAGAGAAAGAGAGGTAGAAAATAGTTGGTAAATAATTGTTGTGATTATAATATGTGGAGCCCACACATAATTTAATAATAAGATTTCATATTAAGATTTTGAATTTCTGAATGAGTAACAAATTTGAAATTTTGGCCGGAACATAGAGAGTATATGGTTACCTAACTCTTGGTATTTTAGTACTAGGATTAGGCTCCGTTTGTTTAGCGTAAAATATTTTCCGGAAAATGATTTCCTGCAAAATGTTTTCCGAAAAATGAAAATATTTTCCGAAAAATGAGATAAACATGTTTAGCGTAAAACATTTTCTCAATTTTCCGGTACGAAATAAACACCGAAAAATGGGGAAAATGTTTTCCGGAAAACATTTTCCCCCAAACAAACAAACGGAGCCTTAGAGAGAGACACCTTATTGTCATTTTGGACAATCCTAGAAACTGAAGTGCGTAAACTAAATAAGAAAGTATCAGTTTCTTATAAAAGTAATGTACCCAAAATTAGGTGTACGGTGATGGAGTACTCTTTCTAGATTCGTTTTTTTTTTTTGGTTTTTTTTTCCGAGAGAATTAAGAGAATAGAGGAGAGGAGAGGACTGAGTTTGAAAAGAGAGCGGCTAAAGTGTTTGGGTAATTGGGTTGGGGTTTAGTTAGGAGGAAACATAAAATAATGGGCTATTCGGCTTTTGGGCTGGATGGGGTTTATTTTATTTAAATTGAGCCTAGACTGCATAGGAATAATTAATTGATACACATATGATCCAAAATGGTAATGTACGTTATTACAAAAGAAATCTATTGTATTATTTAATTTTATCGTAATAATTTTAAATTATTGCTATTTATTTTAACATGTATATTATTAATTATTAGAAAATAAAATATGCTTGTATAAATTCTCGATCCGGTCTATGTCTCATATTTTCAAATAATTGATTTTTTAAGGAAAAAAATTGAAGAACCGCCAAGAATTGCTTCGCGCCATTTTTTTTTTAGAACAGAAAAAAAGGCAACATCAAACAATTTTACGTAGATCTGCCACTGAATTAAGTGATCAAAATGTCAGTTTTGCCAAAAGAAAATCAAGCTCTTAACTTTTTTTTTTTTTTTTGCCCAAGTTCATTTTTGCCTATTGATTATTTGTACCGTTTACGAAAAAAAAACAGAGGGAAAAAAGAAAACTAGACATTTTATTTTAATACAGAAAAGAAAAGGCCAGAAAGGTCCTTTTCTTTTCTAAAATGGTTTTCAAGGCCCATGGTAACCGTTTATCTTAAAGAAAGCGTGTATAAAATTAAATTTTAATGTATTGTAATCGAGGAATGGATAAGATTTAAGGCGCCTCGTCATTATTCGACAACAACTGCATGCCCAACCATCATCATATGTGTTACTTTTCACTCCATTCGTCACTCCAACATCCCATAGCGTAACCGGATAGATATAAGTGCTCACATGTGTAGTTAATATATACTCCCTCCGTCCCGCTAATATTAGCACACTTTCCTTTTTGGGCGTCCCGCTAATATCCGCACACTCCCAAAAAGGAAACTTTATATTAATAAAATATTCACCCAACCCCACTCATTCTCTCTTCTACATTATTTTAATACTCACAACACCATTATAATTTATTACACCCTCCACTCATTCTCTCTCCACTCATTCTTTTACACTCACAACATTTTATTAAAATATCATATTCCTTAATTCCCGCGCAAACAGTGTTTGTGCTAATACTAATGGGACGGAGGGAGTAGTATATACTTCCTCCGTCCCACAATAAGTGACACAGTTACTGTTTCGTATGGAAATTAAGGAAAAAGTGAAAAGGTTGATGTGTTGTGAGTGTAGATAGTTGAGTAGGAGAGAGAATGAGTGGAGAGAATAGTAAATTATAATGGTGTTGTGAGTATTAAAATAATGTAGGAGAGAGAATGAGTGGAGGGAATAGTAAAGATTCTTTGCCATTTTAGGAAGTGTGACTTATCAGTGGGACGCCCAAAATGACAAAGTGTGTCACTTGTTGTGGGACGGAGGGAGTATATATATATGGTGCTCAAATGAGAACCATAAAAAAATGAGAACCGTGAGAACCACTTGTTTACAGTAGATACTTAGATACTGTATACATATACAGTCTACTGTATATGTATACAGTAGTTAAGTATCTACTGTATACAAGTGTATAACCACACGTATACACTTGTATACAGTAGCTAAGTATATATTGTATATGTATACAGTCTACTGTATATGTATACAGTATATACTTAGCTACTGTATACAAGTGTATACGTGTGGTTCTCACGGTTCTCATTTTAAACGGTTCTTATTGAAGCGTGACCCTATATATATATTTATACTAGTCTAAGCCCGTGTCCAAGGCCACGTTTTTTGATTTTGTTTTTTTTTAAAAAAAAAAAAAAAATTTAAATTAATTTTTTTTTTTTGGGCAAAATGTGAGGGACCAAATAGTTCCTCCATTTTGAAATTCAAACTGAAGAGAGAGAGAGAGAGAGAGAGAGAGAGAGAGAGAGAGAGAGAGAGAGAGAGAGAGAGAGAGAGAGAGAGAGAGAGAAGGGTATGTGTGTGTTTTTTAAAAAAAAAAAATTTAAAGGAAGGGAGGGCAAAATGGGAAAGTGACAAAATAGTGGGGGCAAAACGGTAAAGTTGGCGGATGAAACTGTTCATGGAACAATGCCAACCTTCCCTCATTTATACTATAGATACTCCCTCCGACCCATAAAACATTACTCCTTTACTATTGAGAACGGAAAATAAGGAATAATGTTATTAAAGTAGGAGTTGTGAGTAGGAGAAGAGAGAATGAGTGGAGAGAATAGTAAATTTGATAAGTGTTGTGAGTATGACAAGTGGGTCCCATGAATAAAGAAGTATTAAAAAATTTTCTTTTTTAGGAAAGTGAAACTTTAAAGTGAGACGCCCAAAATAGTAAAATGGATAATGTTTTATGGGACGGAGGGAGTATATTTTACGATTTTTTACATCAAACGAGTAGATGGATCAAACCATTGACATTAATTGAGGGTTAGGTATGACTTTAACGATATACCACTCCTTAAGAGACAATAGTATATTTTCTATGTTATTCTTTTTAGTCAATACTCCCTCCGTCCCGCTCGAAACTCCGTCCCGCTCGAAAGGGCAATTTTGCCTCCTAGCACGGAAATTAAGAAATGAATAAGGAAAGTGATGTAAGAAAGATAAAAAGGTTAAATGTTGTGAGTATGAAAAATTAAATAGGAGAGCGAATGAGTGGGAGGAATAGTTAAGAGAGAGAATGTTGTGAGTGAAAAAGTAAAGTAGGAGAGAGAATGAGTGGGATAGGAAGAGTATAAAAATAATAAAAACTTTCCTTTTTGGGGTTGTGCCCTTTTAAATGGGACGCCCAAAAAGGAAATTTGTGCCCTTTCGGGTGGGACGGAGGGAGTACTAAACAGGAGTATACTTTTAAATAATGAATAATTTTAATATAATTTTATCAAATACAATTCTTTGAAAAATTGACAAAATAGTAACGGAACAGGAATTTGTCATTAATAGGGAGGATTTATCATGTCTATGAAATGCTATAATATAACACCTAAATTTTTGTATGAATAATTAGAATATGTGTAATTAATAATTTCTTTAAACTATAAAACAACTAGGCCTCCTAAATTTATTAAAATGAAAACAAATTGTGATGTGGGACTAGAACTAAACCACCACGGAACAAAATAATAACAAGAAAAATAAAATAAAAGAAAGACATACAAATAAATAAAATTATCCCTAGTCATTTAGAGTCTCCATACTCCATAGTATCTTTTATAGCCTCGGCCTTTAGATTTTATAGCCTCGGCCTTTAGACTTGCCATATCATTGTTTTCACGAGATAATTCAATCTTCTTCATTATATTAATACTCAAAATAATGACTATACGCCCTAGGAGCCGCGCTGGGGTTACAGCCACACCTACTATTGTCCCTGCATATTTGCGAGCCACTTCAAATTGATCAGATAGAGAGACTTCAGAACTATATCCTTTTGGATCAGAGTTACATTTGTTTCGGGAAGGAATAGTAACAGAAAGATTAGTATGATACGAAGAGTTATATTTAGGGTTTAGGACGACGAGCTTTAGGGGGGAGTATGGAGGGTGCTGATGAAGCTTGAGATTATCAAACTTTTTCCCGAATATTTTTAACTTTTTCGTCACGCTATAAAATCAATTGTAGGGACCGACGATGGCAAGACAACGGACCGGGTTGTTTGAGCAGAAACTACCAAAGTTTCTATTCTCAAAAGTATTTGGAACAATTGTCGAAACTGGAAAAGAAGAGTCCACCCTAATTTGACTAGGTTTGGCCGACTCCTTGGTAATAGTCGGACCGATCATAGTCGGGGAAATCATTGTTGTACCATCACTACTTTTTTAAACTATAAAATATTTGCTTTATTCCACTGTTGCTATGTGGGGGGTCACTTGACAGTTGACACCCCCTTAACTTTCTCAATTTTACCACTTTGACCCTTTATTTTTTGGTAAAAAAGCAACAAAAGTATCCAAATTGAGATTGTTTGGATTTCATCCATTTCGTTGCAAACATAGTCCCTAATTTGTTTATGATGCTTTTTAAAGGTACCTCACACTAACGATATCAATTTTTTCAGTTTAACAGACTGATGTAATTCGGTCCAAGATATATTTGACAAAGTCAAATATATTAATTATTTTGTATTTTAATTAGTATTTTAGGATTGTTTTGCTTTTCCTTTTCCAAGCGGGTTTTGGAATTTCGATTTGATTTTGTTTCCTATTTTGAAGTGTTTTAATTAGGATTGTTTTCTTTTCCTTTTCCAAGTAGTTTAGGGTTTTGTTTAGAGTATAAATACTCCTTTCATTGTTTGTTTTAGGATACGTTTTGATAATTAAATTAAATTGAATTGCTTTGCAATTGAAGGTTTTTACCTTGAAGCTTTTAGCTTGTTTGTTGGAGTTCTTTGAATTCCTTGTGAAGGTTCTCATCTTTTGGTGTTTACCTCTTCAAATCCTAATTCAGTTGTTGATTCAATTCGAATTGGGTCAAATAGTTGTTGATTCAATTATTTGCCTATCTGTTTTATTATTCCGCTGCAAACCCCTTTACATCAGTTGGTATCAGAGCGAAGGACGATCCAAGGAAGATCCGAAGAAGATGGCGAACAACAATGGAGGTCAAAGTCAAACCCCATATATGGGTATACTCAATAGTTTTCTGACGTTTGCTCAACAACAGAAACTTTATTATCTAGATTTGATGAACATGGAACGATTTAAAGCAGATATATATGAGCAAAGTTTTTCGGAGTTTTCAGAATTTGGAAATCATATTCAAGCAGATGCAGAACGAAGGAGGTGTCAACGACATAGAGAGGATTCCAAATATTATTCCAGCAAAGTTGATTTCTTTACTGCAGATATCCAAAGATTGACAACGAAAATATCGGCTGAATTAAAGCGCCTGGAGGAAGAAAATCGCATTGTCGTTGAAGAAATTCCTGTCCAAGAGAAAGATCCTGTTGAAGAGGAGATTATTGTTGACGATCTATGTGCAAAGGACGAGGTCATTCAGGTTTGTGATAATAATATTCCTTCCCATATTTTAAACCCTGTTCATGCCTCTATTGGGTCCAAGGTGAATGATGAAATCCGAAGTAATTGCTTGGTCGCAAAATTGAATTTTGTATTGGGCGATATTTTTGTTGGTGATTTTATTATGGTTGATCATGGGGAGGATGGGGAGGTAGATCGGCCGAGAGATAATGAGATTGATACGGAAGATCAACACAAGGAAGATGAAATAATTTTATATCGGGTAGAGATCATCTTACGTCACTGTGTGCTTAAAAAGAAGATTTATTCGAAATATATTTTTAAGTGGGACGGCACTTTCCAAAGATCGGACGAGGATTCGGGGCGAATCCTTTTTCAAGTGGTAGTGAATGATGTAATCCGGTCCAAGATATATTTGACAAAGTCAAATATATTAATTATTTTGTATTTTGATTAGTATTTTAGGATTGTTTTGCTTTTCCTTTTCCAAGCGGGTTTTGAAATTTCGATTTGATTTTGTTTCCTATTTTGAAGTGTTTTAATTAGGATTGTTTTCTTTTCCTTTTCCAAGTAGTTTAGGGTTTTGTTTAGAGTATAAATACTCCTTTCATTGTTTGTTTTAGGATACGTTTTGATAATTAAATTAAATTGAATTGCTTTGCAATTGAAGGTTTTTACCTTGAAGCTTTTAGCTTGTTTGTTGGAGTTCTTTGAATTTCTTGTGAAGGTTCTCATCTTTTGGTGTTTACCTCTTCAAATCCTAATTCAGTTGTTGATTCAATTCGAATTGGGTCAAATAGTTGTTGATTCAATTATTTGCCTATCTGTTTTATTATTCCGCTGCAAACCCCTTTACATCACAGACATTTGCAATTCACGACCTTTTAAAGGGCAAAATAAGAAAAAAATACAAATTAAAGTTTAAACAACAATTATTACAGGTGCAAAAGTGTAAATCAATAAAGTAAAAGGTATAGTACTAAATTAATTTAAAAGGAATCATATTCAAAAGTTACAATTTACTTACGAATTAAACCCTCACCCAACCCATCCATTCATTCAAGATCCACCTTCTCCTTTTATCTCTTTCTTCTCCCTGAACTCCATGAACGCCGACAATAATAAAGGCCGACGAGAATGCAAATGGTGATCAAACACGCTCAAATTTGAAAACTAACTGCACAGATTTCTTCGTTTTTGCGAGTGGATCATAAACCAAAAATAAATTTGAAGTCTTAATAAAATTATAACAATTATTTGTTTTTTTCGTTTTAAGAAAAAATGGGAAAAACTTTGATATGAAAAAAAAAAAAATCGTGATTTCTTTGTACTAAAGCAAGCAGTATATGAAAAAAAAAAATTGTTAGTATTTTCTTAAAATGTTTAGAGAGAGAATGGGAAGTTGAAATAATTGAGTGCTTTTTTAGGGTTAGGGTGGGAAAGTTAGTTTAGGATTTTAATATTTCATTAAATTAATAGGAAGCTTTAAGAGAATAGACATTTTCGCATGTGGACTAAAGGGAAATAAATGAATTGGTCTGTGCTCATAAAGAGTTATGTTTGTTTTAAGGAGCATTATGCAATTAATCCAAAAAAAAGAAAAAAAACTCGGATGAAAGCCACATAAAAATTAATTAATTTTTTTTGTTTTTTTGCAAATTGCAATTTAGTTAGTCAAGTTTTACACGTTTCAATTGGTTATTGAGCTTGTCTTCTTTACATTCAAAATCGTTAGTTTTTTTTAACAAAAATGGATGAAAAATCTAACAAGAATCTTTTAAAAATTACAATTTTCACCCTAAAACTTAACTAATTCACAGTTTACCCCAGCATGTTAAAAATTAAAATATTAATCCGAAAATTAAAAAATGACATAAAATATTACACATTACATTCAAAGTTCACCCTCCTCATAACATCCACCATGCCACTCATCACCACCACTTTAGTTTCAAAACAAAATATTTGGATTTGTTCAAACACGAAAACTAAAACTGAAACTAAAACTAAGATTTGTTCTGAAGTCTTAAAAAGTAATTAAATTGGAGCTCCAAGATTTGTTCTTCACTGAAAAAAAAAATTAAGATCTTCGGAAGGTGGTGGGAGGAGAGATTGTTACATGACAATCGGAAAGATATGAGGTTTTTTTTTTTCTTTTTTACCATTTTTTTTTTTTTTTGCCTTCTTTTCTAATTTTTTCCATTCTTTCTTGATATTTGTTTTGGCTATCTATACTCTTTATTAAGTACATTAATATTTTTTTTTTATTTTGTAGTATGTTATTTAATACTCCCTCCTCCCCGCTCAAATGTCTCAAAATGGGTTCGGTGCGAAAATTAAGGAAAGTGATGTAAGAAAGAGAAAAAGTTTAAATGTTGTGAGTATGAAAAATTAAATAGGAGAGAAAATGAGTGGGAGAAATAGTTAAGAGAGAGAATGTTGTGAGTGTAAAAATAAAGTAGGAGAGAGAATGAGTGGGTGAAATAATGAAAAAAAACTTTCCTTTTTTGGGTTGAGACATTTTAAATGAGACGCCCAAAATGAAAAGTTGGGACATTTGGACTGGGACGGAGGGAGTATTAATTATTAATATATCAAATAAAATAAGTTTATTTGGTTCACAAGTTTTTTTACTAGTATTTTTAATGATAACAAATTTTATTATTTTTAATATTAAGGGCAAATTGCAATTCGTTTACTTATGTTTGTATCAGTTTTGCAATTTGTTTCTCAAAATTGAAAAAGTTGCAATTCGATTTCTAACATTGACATTTTATTGCAAATTAGTATAAAAACTAACAAATTGTTAACTTTTTTATGGAATTAAAGTTATTTGCCATGTAAATACTCCCTCCGTCCCGCTAATATTAGCACAAACACTGTTTGCACGGGAATTAAGGAATATGATATTTTAATAAAATGTTGTGAGTGTAAAAGAATGAGTGGAGAGAGAATGAGTGGAGGGTGTAATAAATTATAATGGTGTTGTGAGTATTAAAATAATGTAGGAGAGAGAATGAGTGGGGTTGGGTGAATAATTTATTAATATAAAGTTTCCTTTTTGGGAGTGTGCGAATATTAGCGGGACGCCCAAAAAGGAAAGTGTGCTAATATTAGCGGGACGGAGGGAGTAACTTTTTAAGGGGCATTCTAATCATTTCGCAGGGGAAAAAAAGAATAAATTACTTTTAACATAAAAACGATGTAGCTTTATAACATTTGTTAGATGAAAAAAAAAATCCAAAAATATAAATTAATTAAAAAACACGTAAAGTATTGAGTGGTGGTGGTGTTGTGGTTGAAATTTATATGATATTGCCATTATTACTTTTTAAAATTCAAATACATGGCGTATGACTTAGATTTTGTCAAAAAATTTACATTTTTTTAATTTTTACACCAATTAGCAACTAAATAATAATATTAGAAATCAAATTGCAACTTTTTCAATGTTGAAAATCAAATTGCAACAGTGACACAAACATAGTTAACCAAATTGCAATTTGCCCTAATATTAATTAAAGTACTATGTTGGATATTATAATCTTCTATAATACTGATGCAAATAATGCATACTCCCTCCACCCCACTCGAAAATAAATAATATTGACATTAATTACATGAAATTAAGAAAAGTTATAAAACTCATGATTGCAAAATTCAAGTCCATTATGTTGCGGTGTATAAGGCACAATTTTATTCCTTTTAATCTCGTTGATGTGGTGGATTTCATTATATGTAATTCCCTATTTTTCTAGACATATTATCCTTATTTTGATGTATTTAGTTTAGATTTGATGTAATTTTGGATAATATGTTAAAGCGAGGTGTTAGTGAGAGTTATTGTAATTCGAGGATATTTTAATTGTTTTATTTCATATCCGGGTGTAATACTCTCGAGGAGCCAAAGTCTAGCCCAAAAAGTCAAGATTGAAGCGAAGGATTGTTCTGCAGAAATCTAAGAAGTTTAGTGACCAAAATGCAAATCTGAAAAGCATGATGACCAAAGTGAAAAAGGAGAAATTGAAGGATGATAGCACGACGAGTCGTGCTAGGTTTGCGTTGACTTTTTAAAATCTTTTGCTTTTATTATTTTCTTTTCCTTTTGGTATTAGGTTTTAGGGTGGAGTATAAATACTCCCGTTTAGGAGTGCGTCTGCTGAGAAACGCGTTTCTCCATAACTATGGAGAAACGTGTTTTTCATAGCCAGAAGCTTTACATTTGATAACCGAAAAAACCCAAGGCGAGACCAAAAGCTACGGATATCCGAAGCTTTGCATTGATAGCGAAGCTTTGCGGTTGATATCCAGATCTTTGTATTTGATAGCGAAGGATGTGAAATGTATATCCGTAAAAAAACCCCGAGGCGAGACAAAAGCTTGGATATCCGAAGCTTTGCATTTGATACCGAAGCTTTGCGGTTGATATCCGAAGCTTTGTATTTGATAGCCAGAAGGATGTGAAATGTATATCCAGAAGCTGTTAGGTGCATATCCGAAAGCTGTTAGGTGCATATCCAGAAATGTGTTAGGGCATATCCGAAATTGCTATTGAAGGTTTCTGGATATCCGAAACCTTCAAATGTATATCCGAAACATTTTGAAGGTTTGGATATTCATTTGAAGGTTTACGGATATCACTTTCATAGGTTTCTGGCTATCTAGCTCATTGTCGCGCGACATGTCGGGACCCGTTTCTCCATAACTTATGGAGAAACGCGTTTCTCCCTAGATTTTGTGCCCGTTTAGAACATTATTAGGGTTGGATATTATTTTATTTTATTAGGTTTTTCTCTCTAGAAAACTTTTGAAGAATATTACTTTCATGGAAGCTTAAACTTTCATAGCTTTGAATTATAATTCTTGATCCGTTTTGATATCAATCGAGGTTTGATTATTTCTAATTTTCTTTTCGTAATTACAATTTTACTTGTGCCTTATTCTAAATCTAATTCTAGGGTTTTGAAACTTGATCAATTTCTTAATCCCTTTTATTGAGTTTTTGCTAGAATTCTCTTCTACCATATATTGGGGTTTTCATTGTAGCACCTTCATAAATCTCGTATGTGTCATCTTGATTTGTGATTAGGATAAAATTGACTTTATTTCTATTTGAAATAGTAATAGAATAATTTTTTGATCTTCATCTCTTAAAGCTTTCATCAATTAATTTATTTGAATCTTGACCGTGTCGGGTAGACTTAATTATTGATTAGGATTATTAGTTGAGCGTGTCGCCGCTAGTAATCAATAAAATAGAAGAGATAGAGATTTGCCAATCTCGTGATCAAGTAATTAGGGGCAAGAAAGAAAGAATTTTACCTGTGATATTGATTAGACGGGGATAGTTTTATGTATCCAAAGTGCTTTTACATTATTGTTTACAACTTAGATTTTAATTCCCGTCTTAGGAAAATAATTCATCAACAAACAAAATCCCCCCATTTGTGTCGTGATTAGTTCGTATTCAATACCGTTCTTCAGTGGTTCGACCCTGGACTTACCTTTGCTACATTCTTGTGGCCGAGTCCCGATTTAATTTAGTAGGTGTGCGACTTAAGCCTACCACTCATTATCAAGGCAAAAATTATCAAACTCATGATTGCAAAATTCAAGTCCATTATCAGTTCTAAACAATTTAATTTTTCTACCTGTTTGATTTTCAATCATTACTTTCCAAGTTTTGAAATTATCAAAAAATCAGATTTGTGTTTCATTAAAAACACTCATTTTTTTCTCGAAAAATCATCAATTATAGATAAGAAATATCTATTGCCACCTTAAGTGGCCTCACTAGCAGGTCCCCACAAATCAGCATGCAAATACTCAATAATTTTTTTACTAGTGGAATGATTGGGTTTAGGGGAATTAGTAAAAGACACTCTAATTTGTTTACCCATCACACAAGAGTCACAGAAAGGCACAACTTTATCTCTACCAAAAACACCATTTTTGTTTAAGATATCTAAGCTTTTACTACTCATGTTTCCTAATCGTTTATCACATAAATCATTTTTATCTTCATTAGCCATATTAGCATAATCAGACATAGGTTCAGCAGTACAAACATACAAGTTTCTAATATTTTCAGCTTTGAAAATCAATAAAGACCCATTTAAAATATTCATACACCCACTACCCCATTTTTCCTTGAACCCATCGTTTTCCAACGATGCACATGATATGAGATAGTTAGCTAAATTAGGCACATGTCGAACATCTTTTATAGTTAAGCAAAACCCAGAATCAAATTTGAGACAAACGTCTCCAAAACTAGCAATCTGACACTTTTCTATCATTAGCTAAAGAAACAGATCCAGTTTTCATTTCACTATATGTATGAAACATGTTTTAATCAGGTGTCGTGTGAAACCTGCACACATAATTTAACAATCATTCATTTTTCACATAATGAATATAATTCACCACAATTTCAGTAACCATAAAAACAACAGAATCTTCTTCAGCAGAATCAAAATTACAGTCAATTTGCAGATCATGATTCACAGACCTTTTATTAGGATTAGGAAATTCTTTCCGATAATGACTTGTTTCCTTACAGTTATAACATTTTTTGTTACTTTTACCAGATCTAGACTTGCTTCTTTTTCTCTCATTATTCTTGTTAGATTCAGCCTTATCATATTACTTATTCTGATTATTAGTCCTTTGAGTCGATCGTTCTCTCACCATATTAACCTCACCAACAGTTGATTTACCCTTATTAACTCTTAATTCTAACTCTTTGCTTTTAATTCCGTTAATCACAGTATCAAGCACAATATTATTTCTACCATATTTAATAGCAGATCTAACATCAACATAAAAGTCAGGTATATCATTCAATAGCATAATAGGAGTGTATTCATCAATGTTTATATCACCTGTTTGCTTAATATCTTGTACAACTTTAGTAAACCGATAAATGTTATCATCTATGTCTTTGTGTCAAGTGTAATTTAAATCGAAAGAACTTCTCAAGTAAAAATATCGATGTTTCAGCATATACTTCTTTCAGTTTATCCCAAAAAGCTTTATCAATATCATGTTTACCAACTTTTCTAATAATAGCGGCAGATAATAGAATAATAAGCACATTCATCCATTTTAATTTTTAATTCTTGTTTATCCGATTCAACATATTGTTCAGTTACAGCTTTGAAATTTTTTTTCTTTAATTAAATTGCCTTTCATTTTTTGTTGCCAAATCAAAAAATCACCTTTGACATGGAATGGCTTCATCATATAAGCATTCATATTAATAGTCATACAAAACAATGAATTTCAATTCCCAAAAAACAGACAGAATATCTAAAACGAAACAATTATCAAAGCACCAAAACACAACCGAAGAAAAATAAGAATTAAAAAAGTAAACTCAAGAAAAAAAATTGCGTTTTTATTTTCCTTTCCCAAGAAACCTTGTAATATAGGTTTCTTATTTACCATTCACCGTTCGCGAATCAACCGGGCTCTGATACCACTGTTGAGTGGACTTACCACTCCGTTACCAAATATCCGCAAACAGAACAATGCAAAAGAATACAAAACGAATATTAGTAACAATTCAAGAATAAATAAATGCGAGTAATAAATTGAAAATAAAGAGAGTAATATAAGAGTTTCGACTCAGGCTCAAGTATCCTTTTTCCATATCCAGTCACAACCAAAATACTTTGATCCAAGGATAAGGAAAAAACTATCCCAATACCCAGCCTTACTCCAGCACAGCAAAACAAGCCCCAACTCTCTTCTGAACCACACCTAAACACACACACACACACACACACACACACACACACACACATACACACACACTAGATAGATCAAACCTAACATGAGAAAGAGAGAGCACCTAAATAGATCAGAGAGAGTAGAAATAGACCAGTCATCATCAAGAACACCTCAAAACACCTCTCTGCTAAACCAACTGTTAATTAAGCTCTCAGAACCTCACTATTGACCCAAAGAGAAACAGTCAAAGTGCGTAAACCCATGTGTGTTTTGTTTATGTGTACGCAGCAAAGGGGGAAGGGGGTTTAAATAAGGCTACAAAGGAGCAGGATAAGGGAGAAATTGGAAGAAGATCAAGCTAAAAAGATCACCTTACTCGAGAATTTCAAAAATACCCCAATGAATGCGCAAAAGAAGATTATCAGAAACAACAAAGGGAGTGGCGAGGTTAGAGCTCGTCAACACACGCTCCTTTTTAGATAATAGTAAGAGGGCTGATAATTTGGGCCTTTTTTCTCAAAAAGTGGGCTGCCCAAATGGGCCTCCAACACTTACATTCTCCACCTTGGATATAGTGTTGGTTCATGACACACTAGTGCAAGTCATGATGCACTCATAGGAATACATATATATGGGCAAACTAATCATCGCTTTAGCATTTAGCATTTGATCCAACACATAGTCAGAATAAAGTACGGAAGGCAAAATCTAGTTAATTCCTGCCACGAAGGAAGGAAAAACAATTAGACACCCCAACTCACCCACATTTAATAAAAAGATTTTTGGGATAAAAAATAACACAAGCATCAATACGAATTATCAAAGTTCAAAATTTTCAAAAAATTTAAAAATTTTGAAACATGCAAACATTTAGTTTCCATATCAGATGAATTAAAATTGGTGTCAATTTTTTCAAGATAAACAACATTTTTAACAACCACATCACGAATGAAATGATACCTAACATCTATATGTTTAGTTATATTATGAAAAACAGGATTTTTACCCAACTGAATGTCAGATTGACTATCAGAAAATACTATCACTTTGTCATTTAGAAAACCAATTTCAGAAATTAAACCTTTAAGTCATATGGCCTCTTTTATAGTAACGGTTATGCGGGATAGGCTAATCACCAGACTGCTCTGGAATAGGTTAATCGCCGGAGACAAGAACGAGTGAATCTAGTTTCGAGAGTCACATATTCAGATTCTGTCATAGACAGAGCCACAATTGCCTGTAACTGAGATTTCCAACTAACACAAGAGCCACATAACGTAAAAACATATGAAGTGATAGATTTTCTATTGTCCCTATCATTGGCATATTTAGAATCAACATAACCAACCGATTTTTTACCATCATCACACTTAGAAAACTTCAAACCATAACTTACCGAATGCTTTAATTACCTCAACAACCATTTGAGAGCTTGCCAATGGGGCAATCTGGGTTTGACATATAACGACTTAAACATGAAATAGAATAAGCAATATCGGGGCGGGTACTAATCATTAGGTGAATAACAGAACCAACATAATTCGAGTAAGAAATGCTTTTCATTTGATCTAGCTCAAAGTTATTTTGGGGGCAATGCTATTTAATAAGCACAAAATGTGAAGCAAGAGGGGTATTAAAAGACTTAGCATATTTCATATAAAATTTACTTAAAATCTTTTCAACATATGAAATTTTATTTAAGTAAATAACAGATAAATCACGGTATCTGATTATATTCATGCCAAGTATCTTACTAGAATCACCAAGGTATTTCATGTCAAATTTAACACTTAAGCATTTTCTAACATTATCCACAGATTTAGAACAGGGGCTAATAAGAAGCATGTCATCAACATATATTAGCAAGAAAACAGGCATACTCGTATCATTCTTAAAATACTAACAATGATCAAGCGCACTCCGCTGAAATTTTAAATCTAGCATACATTTATCAAATTTTAAATTCCACATACGAGGAGACTGTTTAAACCCATATAACGACTCGGGCTGCTTCATATAAATATTTTCATCAAGATCACTATGCAAAAAAGAAGTTTTAACGTACATTTGTTTTATTTCCCAATTAAACTGAGCTACCAAATAAAGCATAATCCTAACAGTTGTGAATTTTGTTGGAAATGGATAACGGAAAGTTAAGTTTAACTTAACGTTGATCTAGTTTCTAACGGAAGTTCGTTATGTGTTAACGGAACTAGTTACAAATGATAATCTACATTTGTTGTAGATTATATATAACTCATTTAATGTCTCAAAAACATTTCCGTGTGAATGAGAAATTAATGACAAATGATTTGTAACTTAAATATTGGGTCAAAGTGTGTTTTGGGTTGGTCCCAAAATTGGTGTGGACTTGTTGTGGCTAAAGGGCTGACGAGCGGTGAAGAAGCTTACGCACGGCCGTGCAAGTGTCTAGGACACGGCCGTGCACCGTGCCTTGCCTTGCCACTCGGCCGTGCGAGCCGCCATGAACTCGGCCAGTGCATATTGCCTTGCACGGCCGTGCGGTTCATTGGACACGGCCGTGCAAGTCTTTGTTATACCCGAAAAGTTGTGACTTTTCAAGGGAAAAGACACCAAACCCTTTGATTCTCTTTATATACTTCCCCTCCGAATTTCAATTTACATATACAGTCATTTTGAGCATTTTACCCTCTAGAGAGATAGAATAACATAACCCAAATCATTGCATATTGTTGCATTCAATCTTTCAAGTCCAAAGTTCTAAAACCTTTGTTGTTCGTTAGATTAGTTATATTGGAGTGCTCCTTATAACTAATAGTAAGTCGTTTTATCTTACTAGAGTTTTGTCATACAACCGTAAGCACCAGTGCGGGACAAATAACTCTTACGGAGATTGTATATAATACAAGACTCGACTTGTTTCCAGTTTTCCCAATCTCCGTTACTTTTGCTGTCAGTTTTTCCGTTAAGTCTTAAAGAAGCCATAGCAATTGTCCAACAATCGTAAGAGTTATTTTACGCTTCTTCAAGAGATGGCAAACGAGAAAGACACCACTTCATCTAGTCAAGGGAATGTGACGCCTCCACCGCAAGGAGATACTACATTCAACAATGTTGCTCCCGCTCCTACAACTCATCACATCAGTCATGGTGAGAAACCCGCGAAATTCACCGGTGTGGATTTCAAGAGATGGCAACAGAAGATGCTCTTCTACTTGACCACCCTAAGCTTGCACCGCTTCTTAAAGGAAGATCCTCCGGCGGTAGAAAAAGGTGATCCAGGACCCCAAAGGCAAATGGCAAAGGAGGCTTGGTCTCACGGTAATTTTCTTTGTAAGAATTATATCTTAAATGGACTTGACGATGCACTATACAATGTGTATAGTACAGTCGAGTTAGCCAAAGCGTTGTGGGACACTTTGGAAAGAAAGTACAAGATCGAGGATGCCGGGTCAAAGAAATTTGTCGTCGGTAAGTATCTTGACTTCATGATGGTCGATTCCAAATCGGTAACAACTCAAGTAGATGAATTCCAAATCATTCTACATGGGCTTGATCTTGGGGATGATCATGAATGATCCATTTAAGGTGGCTTCTATCATTGAAAAGTTGCCTCCTTCGTGGAAGGACTTCAAGAACTATCTCAAGCATAAACGCAAGGAGATGTCCTTAGAAGACATTGTTGTTCGTCTTCAAATAGAAGAGAACAATAGAATGAATGAGGCCAAAGTTGATAAAGGCAAGATGGAGGCTAAGGTCAATCTCGCCGAGGCTAGCAAGAGTGGCACAAAGAGAAAGCATTCGAAACTAGGGAATGCTAAGAAAGGGAAGAAGAAGACCTCTAAAAGGTTCAAGGGTCGTGCTATAATTGTGGCAAACCGGGCCACTTGTCGAGGATTGTCGTCTCCCGAAGAAAGAGGCGAACAATGTTGACCATATGGACCTAGACTTGGCCGCGGTTGTCTTTGAAGCCAACGTTGCAAATTTGGTGGAGAACCCTAAAGCATGGTGGATAGATACCGGTGCTACCCGCCATATTTGTGGTAACAAGGAAAGTTTCTCCTCCTATACTCCCATCTCCGGAAGAAAGCTTTACATGGGAAATTCTGCGACCTCCGATGTTCAAGGCATTGGAAACGTGATTTTGAAGATGACTTAGGAAAAGAAGTAACCTTGTTGGATGTCTTTGCATGTTCCGGACATCCGTAAAAATTTAGTGTCCGGCGCTTTGCTTAGTAAGGCCGGTTTTAGACTAGTATTCGAATCCGACAAATTTGTACTAACCAAGAATGGTTTGTTTCTTGGAAAGGGTTACCTCGAGGAGGGCCTTTTTAAAATGAATGTAATGACTGTAATCCGCCAAGGTGCGATGAATAAAAGTTGTGTTCCTTATGTTTACTTGTCGGAAAGTTCTAATTTATGGCATGATAGATTAGGACATGTAAACCTCGACACCATTAAGAAATTAGCGAGACAAGATTTAATCCAAATGACTAAATCCGACTCGACTAATAGGTGCGAAGTTTGTGTTGAGGCAAAAATGACTAAGTCGCCATTTAATGCCATACGAAAGAGACACGACTCCTCTCGAGTTAATTCACACCGACATATGTGATTTAAAACTAGTGCAAACTCGAGGAGGCAAAAAGTACTTCATTACATTTATAGATGATTGCACTAAGTATTGCTATGTCTATCTCTTAAGAAGTAAGGATGAAGCCTTAGGGGCTTTTGAGACTTATAAGAAAGAAGTTGAGAATCAACTTAACTTGAAAATTAAGAAAATTAGAAGCGATAGAGGTGGAGAATATGAAGCACCGTTTGAAGGACTATGTTGGGAATCCGGCATAATTCATCAAACAACGGCTCCATATACCCCTCAATCTAATGGAGTTCTTTGAACGCAAAAACCGCACTCTCAAAGAGATGATGAACGCGCTTTTGATCGGTTCGAGGCTTACCCGACAACTTGTGGAGGAAGCAATACTCACTTCTAATTATGTTCTTAATAAAATACCCAAGAAAGGTAGTGATAACACGCCCTATGAATTATGGCATAATCGTAGGCCATGTTTTAAATACCTTAAAGTGTGGGGGTGTTTGGCCAAGGTTGAAGTACTAAGCCTAAACAAGTCAAGATTGGCCCAAAGACCATTATTTGTGTTTTTATTGGATATGTCAATAATAGTAGTGCCTATCGGTTTATAGTGCATAAATCGGACATTCCGGATATGCACGTAGGAACTACTATAGAATCAAGGAATGCGGTATTCTTTGAAAACATCTTTTCCGGTTAAGGACGGGGAAAGATGTAGGTTCTAATAAGAGAACACATGAGTCTACATCCGGTCCTTCTCAAATAGAAGATGAAGAAGCCGAGACGTAGCAAAAGGGCAAGAGTGGAAAAGACTTTTGGTCTGATTTTCTATCTTACATGTTAGAAAACGAACCATCAAGCTGTTAAAGAAGCTTTGTCGGTCCGGATAGTTCATTACGGAAGGAAGCTATTAACGGTGAAATAGAATCCATAATGCTCAACAATACTTGGGAATTAGTTGATCTCCCTCCGGGTTGCAAACCATTAGGTTGCAAATGGATCCTTAAACGGAAGTATAAGGCGGACGGATCTATCGAAAAGTACAAAGCTAGGCTAGTTGCCGAAGGCTTTAGACGAGAAAGAGGGATATGATTTCTTCGATACATACTCCCTGTCACAAGGATCACATCTATTCGTGTTCTCATAGCTATTGCGGCGGTGCATAATCTTGAGATACACCAAATGGATGTGAAGACTTTCCTAAATGGAGAACTTGATGAAGAAATTTACATGGAACAACCCGAAGGGTTCGTGGTTCCTGGTAAAGAACGAAAGGTGTGTAAACTTGTAAAGTCCTTGTATGGACTAAAACAAGCACCTAAACAATGGCATGAGAAGTTCGACGGAACTATGTTATCGAATGGATTCAAGATTAATGAATGTGACAAATGTGTCTACATTAAAGGAACATCCGAATCATTCGTTATCGTTTGTCTTTATGTAGACGACATGCTCATAATGGAAAGTAATCATGATTTAATCATGAATACCAAAGGCATGTTAAAGAAGAACTTTGACATGAAAGACATGGGATTAGGCGATGTAATATTAGGGATAAAGATCTCTAGAACATCGAAGGATTAGTTCTTTCACAATCCCATTACCTAGAGAATGTTCTTCGGAAATTCAATGTCTTTGATGACCCTCGGCTAAGACACTGTAGACTTGGCTCTACATTTAGCCAAGAACAAAGGGAACCGGTTTCTCAACTGGAATATGCAAGAATAATTGGCGATCGATGTACTTAACAAATTGTACTCGTCCGAGACATTGCATATTCGGTGAGCAAACTAAGTAGGTTCACTGGCAATCCTAGTACTTGATCATTGGAAAGCTCTAATGAGAGTACTAAGATATTTAAAGTATACATTAAACCATGGGATACTTTACAATAAATATCCAGCGGTATTAGAAGGATCTTGTGATGCCAATTGGATATCGGACACGAAAGACTCTATATCCACAAGTGGATATGTATTCACTATAGGTGGAGGAGCAGTGTCATGGAAATCCTCCAAACAAACGTGTATAGCCGGATCCACAATGGAATGCTGAGTTTATCGCGTTGGATAAAGGCTGGGGAAGAAGCGAGAATGGCTTAAGAACTTCCTGGAGGATGTTCCTTGTTGGAGCAAACACATTGCTCTTTGTACTAATCCATTGTGATAGTCAATCGGCAATTGGAAGGGCACGAGAATAGTATGTACAATGGTAAGTCTAGACATATTCGTCGTAGACACAATACCATCAGACAGTTGATCAAGAATAGGCGTTATCACCATTGATTATGTAAAATCATGTGATAACTTAGCGGATCCATTTACCAAAGGTATAAATAGAGATCAACGTATAAAGCGTTAAGGGAATGGGTTTAAAACCCACAACAAAAGAACTTATAGCGGACACTCAACCTTGAGAAATGGAGATCCCAGGCCCTTGGTTCAATGAGACAACCAAGTTATAAGTTCTAGTAGAGTTACTTGGAAACAACAACTCGGTTTATTAACCTGGAGATGTTGAATACTCATTCCCAGAACATCCAAGTACAAGCACATGCGGCGAGTGGTAAGGTTAAGTTGAGAAAACTTTTAATGATTTCTATACCTACGGGTGGAGTAGTGCGTGATACTCCTTATAGTGAGAATCACCTATATAAGTGAGAGGTAATAAGGCCGCCTCTAAATGAACGCTTATGAATGAGATACGGTCCGGGGCCAAAATGGACAAAACGTGAGAACAACAATTGTTAGAGTTTGTTATTATGTGAGTATTATTGTCTTGGTATACACCCGACGATCCGGGTTCAAAGCGACTCGCTACCAAATGGCTAGTATATCCGATAATATTTCACTAGGGAAGATTCAAGGCCACAAGCTATCTATCCCGATGTAATAATAGTTCGCCGGAACTTTGGACGAATTTGCATACATGCATTAATTGTCATTCATGTGGGGGATTGTTGGAAATGGATAACGGAAAGTTAAGTTTAACTTAACGTTGATCTAGTTTCTAACGGAAGTTCGTTATGTGTTAACGGAACTAGTTACAAATGATAATCTACATTTGTTGTAGATTATATATAACTCATTTAATGTCTCAAAAACATTTCCGTGTGAATGAGAAATTAATGACAAATGATTTGTAACTTAAATATTGGGTCAAAGTGTGTTTTGGGTTGGTCCCAAAATTGGTGTGGACTTGTTGTGGCTAAAGGGCTGACGAGCAGGCTGAAGAAGCTTCTGCACGGCCGTGCAAGTGTCTAGGACACGGCCGTGCACCGTGCCTTGCCTTGCCACTCGACCGTGCAGAGCCATGAACTCGACCGTGCATATTGCCTTGCACGGCCGGGCAGTTCATTGGACACGGCCGTGCAAGTGCTGTTATACCCGAAAAGTTGTGACTTTTCAAGGGAAAAGACACCAAACCCTTTGATTCTCTTTATATACTTCCCCTCCGAATTTCAATTTACATATACAGTCATTTTGAGCATTTTACCCTCTAGAGAGATAGAATAACATAACCCAAATCATTGCATATTGTTGCATTCAATCTTTCAAGTCCAAAGTTCTAAAACCTTTGTTGTTCGTTAGATTAGTTATATTGGAGTGCTCCTTATAACTAATAGTAAGTCGTTTTATCTTACTAGAGTTTTGTCATACAACCGTAAGCACCAGTACGGGACAAATAACTATTACGGAGATTGTATATAATACAAGACTCGACTTGTTTCCAGTTTTCCCAATCTCCGTTACTTTTGCTGTCAGTTTTTCCGTTAAGTCTTAAAGAAGCCATAGCAATTGTCCAACAAATTTAACAACAGAAGCAAATATTTCAGTGTAATCTATACCTTCTTTCTGAGTAAAACCTTTTGCTACAAGTCTAGATTTAAATCTAACAGAGTCAGATTCATTCTTGACTTTAAAGAGCCACTTACAAGAAACAATTGAACAGTTTTTAAGTTTAGGCACTAAAGTCCAAGTATCATTAACATGCAAAGAATTCATCTAATCATTCATAGCATCAATTCACTCATTCTTGTTAGCATAATATAATGATTCATTATAGGTTTTAGGCTCACTATTATCAATAGATTCAAACACACTAAACACAAATGAAGTAATATCAAAATCATGAAAATGTGCGGGTTGCCTAGGTATGCGTATAGATATATCACGACTGAGTTGGTACTCAGTCAAATTAGGCAATTTATTATGATCATTTTTAATATCTTCATTTTCAACATCAACATTTTGCTCATTCACAACAATAGGATTATCAACATGAGGAGTCTCATTTTCAGTTGGTGCAACATGCTCATTAACAATATCAGGAATAGGCACATAAAAGTGCTCCACCGTGTTTAGAGCAGGGGGAGGGGGAGGCACATTATTCAAGTAAGGAAATTCAGTTTCATTAAACACAACATCACGGCTAATGATCACTTTGAAACCCGGTTCCTCCCTTACCCATAATCTATACCCCTTAACACTAGTGCTGTCAAACGGGTCGGGTCGGGCCAGCCCGGCCCAAGCCCACCGGGTTTCACTTAATGACGGTTCGTGCCTAAACATTAGTGAGCCTAGTAAAAGTCAAGCCATGTCCATGTGAACATCGGGCCTTCGGGCCTATGGGCCTAATGAATATGTTAAGTATTAAGATTGGGTCTTCATCTTGTTATCATTGTCACTCTCTTCTATTTCTATTAATCCTCCCTCTCGATGCCAATTAACCAATATTTGCAATGCTGGGAGAGCTTCGCTTACGAGAACTACTACTTGTAAAGAAGGTAGCATCTCCTTCTTCTGTATATTTTTGTATGTCCCAGAAATATATGTTCTCTTTTATATGTTTTAAGGTTTTACACATTGGACATCAATAAAATTATTCTAAGAAATTCTCTTTGTCATTCAGAGTTTATTAAGTTGCTAACAATAATAGTATTCTTAGTTCTGTTGCAATATCTAAAAAAATAAATCATGTTCAATCTTGACTAGAAAATGATATCTAATATATATATATATATATATATATATATATATATATATATATATATATATATATATATATATATATATATATATAATTACAAATACCATAAAATAATTTTCATATTTATTATTATTATTTTAATTAAGTTTGAGTGTGTTGACTTTGTCAACTGTTTGGTTGGACCGGGCCGGGCTTTTCATGTTCGGGCCGCATGAGTCCACGGGCCTACCGGGCCGGGCCAAAGAGGCCCGTTTTTTTTCGGGCCTTCTAATTTGAGGCCCAGGCCCTTAAAAAATTGGGTAGGCTGGACCGGGCCAATGGGCCGGGCTCGATTTTGATAGCTCTACTTAACACCCTCCGGGTATCCCAAGAAATTGCACCTCACAGTCTGAGGTTCAAATTTATCATTTTTCCTATGAGCATATGCAGCACAACCAAAAATTCTCAAATTAACATAATCAACAGGTTTTTCAGAAAAAACAGCTTTAGGATATCTACCATTTAATGGAACAGAGGGCGACCTATTTAATGATAGGCGGCAGTCATTACTGCCTCACCCCCAAAAACGTTTGTACAAACCAAAAGTAGTAAGCATGGTTCTAACTCTTTCTAAAAGAGTTCTATTCATACGTTCAACAACACCATTTTGTTGCGGTGTATAAGACAGAGTCTTACGCCTTTTAATCCCATTATCAAGGCAAAAGTTATCAAACTTATGATTGCAAAATTCAAGTCCATTATCAGTCCTAAGCACTTTAATTCTTCCACCTGTTTGATTTTCAATAATGGCTTTCTATGTTTTGAAATTATCAAAAACATCATATTTGTGTTTCATTAAAAACAACCAAGTTTTTCTCGAAAAATCATCAATTATATATAAGAAATATATATTACCACCTTTAGTGGCCTCATTATTAGCAGGGTCCCACACATCACCATGCAAATATTCAAGAATTTTTTTACTAGTGGAATGATTGGGTTTAGAAAAATTAGGAAAAGACACTTTATTTTGTTTACCAATCACACAAGAGTCACAGAAAGGCACAGAAGACACTTTATCTCTATCAAAAACATCATTTTTGTTTAAGATATACTCCCTCCGTCCCACTACAGTTGACACTTCTTTCCATTTTGGGCCGTCCCACCTCACTTGACACCTTCCAAAAATAACCAAGTTTTTATACTTTTATATTAATGGACCCCACCACTCATTCTCTCTCTTCATTTTCCACCACTCAATTTATTCAACCAACACTACTATTTATCCCACTCATTCTCTCTCTTCATTTTCTACCACACATTTTCTTTATTTTATTGTTTCTTCTTAGTTCCCGTGCCCACCCTTGAGGTGTCAACTGTAGTGGGACGGAGGGAGTATAAGCTTTTACTACTCATGTGTCCTAGTCGTTTATACCATAAATCAGTTTTATCTTCTTTACCCATATTAGCATAATCAGACATAGGTTCAGCAGTACAAACATACAAGTTTCTAATATTTTCAGCATTGAAAATCAATAAAGACCCATTTAAGATTTTCATACACTCACTACCTCATTTACCCTCAAACCCATCGTTTTTCAACGATGTACATGATATGAGATTGTTAACTAAATCAGGCACATGTCGAATATCTTTTAGAGTTAAGCAAAATCCAGAAACAAATTTGAGACAAACGACTCCAAAACCAGCAATCTGACACTTTTTATCATTAGCTAAAGAAACAGATCCAATTTTCATTTTATTATATGTATGAAACATGTTTTTATCAGGTGTCATGTGAAACGTGCACGCATAATCTAACAAACATTCATTTTTCACATAATAAACATAAATTCAACACAGTTTTAGTGACCATAAAAACAACATGATCCTTTTCACCAGAAGCAAAATTATAGTCAATTTACAGATCAGGATTCACAGACCTTTTTTTTAGGATTAGTACATTATTTTCGATAATTACATGTTTTCCCACAGTTATAATATTTTCTGTTACTTTTGCCAGATCTAGACTTGCTTCTTTTTCTCTCATTATTCTTGCTTGATTCAGCCTTATCATGTTGCTTATTCTGATTATTAGTCCTTTGATTCGATCATTCTCTCACCATATTAACCTCACTAACAGTTGATTTATCCTTATTAACTCTTAAATCCAACTCTTTGCTTTTAATTCTGTTAATCACAGTATCAAGCACAATATCATTCCTACCATACTTAATAGCAGATCTAACATCAGCATAAGAGTTAGGTATAGCATTAAAGAACACAATAGGAGTGTATTAATCAATGTTTTTATCACCGGTTTGATTAATATCTTGCACAAGTTTAGTAAACCGATCAATGTTATCATCCATATCTTTGTTCAAGTGTAATTTAAATTGAAAGAACTTCTCAAGTAAATACAACTTACTAGCTAACGATATTTCAACATATACTTCTTCCAGTTTATCTCAAATAGCTTTAGCACTATCATGTTTAACAAATTTTCTAATAACAGTGGCAGATAAGTTCAAAATAATCGAAGAATAAGTACATTCATCCATTTCAATTCTTAATTCTTGTTTATCTGATTCATCATATTGTTCAGTTACTGTTGGAACATAAACGATCCATTAACCATGAACCGACTCACAACTAGATTAAGTAGAGAAGGAGAAGAAAAAGAAGAATAATACGGAAGCGTGTACCTTGTGATTCCATGATTGTTCTTAGTCTTGTTCTTGAGTAAACGAAGTATGAAGATATTCTTCAATGTAGGGAAGAGTAGATCTTCTAAATGATGAGTGCCCTTATTCTCTTTAATCTTCAAGTACTTAGGAAGAGTTTTGGACTGAATGAGAATAAAAATAAGTGAATTCATAGGCTTGATGGATAGGCCTTTATATAGGAATCCAAGGGGCACTTCATTTAGGGACTACACCCTTTCATAAAGATGATGGTGTGAAGTTACCATTATGCCCATCATTTAATGGTACTTACACCTAATGGAATTCTACACATTTTGTCTATACTTTAACATTATTAAATGATTATAACAAATGGAATTAAATAACACATATTAATTAATCCATGTTCTAACAATCTTCCACTTGGATTAATATTAATATGTATCTTTTACTAAATAAATTTCTTAATCATTTATAACATGAATGACAACCCTTATGTGCACGTTTATTGTCATCCAACACAATCCCGTCCATTAGTCTTATAAGTATAGGGACTAAAGGGGCAGTCGTTGTAATTGATTCGCAACTAAACCCACATTAATCACATATATATATCCAACTAAATGACATAGATTAAGTATAGATATGTAGCATGGAATATTAATGAATATATATGAAGAACGCATATATATATTCTCCAACTAGTCCTACTTAACCAAATGAGATCAATATAAATAAAAACAACACAAAAAAATAGAAAACAATACAAACTCCCACTGATTTAAGCATTATCAAAATTGTTTCACCCATATGAGCAGTATGCTCGTGAAACATCAAAAGAGATTACGCTTTACAAAATGGATCCAATAACATGGAGTTTGATCCTATAAGTTGTATATCTATTTGTTCATTTTATACTTATTTCTCTTCAACAAGAGACATAACCATATGATGTCTTTCGACATCTTTGCATCCACTAAAACATAATCGGAATACTTAATGATCTCAAAATTGATCCGATTTATATACATAAGCATGTAGTTTAATGTTTTATAGGTACTTCATCATTCTTTTGGATGCGACTTAATATTCTTCTTTCCGAATTGCTTTGGTATTGACCAAGCATCCCAATAATAAATACAAGGTCTGTACGAGTACAGACTTGCGCATACATTAAGCTTCCTACTGCCGGTGCATAAGGGATATTTTCCATATACTTGGATTCAAAATTAATTTTAGGACATTGCTTTAAACTGAATTTATCTCCCTTAGAGATAGGGGTGTCATGTGGTTTACAATTTTCCATACTAAACCTTTGTAATACCTTCTCTATATAGCTCTTTTGTGATAATCTCAAAATACCTCGTGAATGATCACGATGAATTTGGATTCCTAATACAAAAGATGCCTTACCAAGATCTTTCATCTCAAATTTGTTTGAGAAATTTCTTAGTTTCTTTTAGAAGGTCCTTATCATTACTAGCAAGAAAAATATCATCCACATATAAGACCAAAATAATAAATCTACTCCCACTGAACTTATGGTACACACAATTTTTACCAAGATTCATTTCAAAGCCAAATGAAAGAATAACTTGGTTAAATTTTAAGTACCATTGACGAGATGCTTACTTAAGCCCATAAATGGATTTCTTAAGTTTACAAACCAGTTGACTAGTTTGATCCGAATTAGTCACCATTTCTGGTTTCTTCATATAGATAGTTTCCTCAATGTTGCCATTGAAAAAAACTGTCTTAACATCCATTTGATGAAGCTTAAGATCATAATGTGCCACTAATGCCATAATGATCATAAAAGAGGTTTTAGAAGATTTCGGAAAAAAAAAATATTTCTTTATAATCAATGCCTTCCTTTTGAGTAAATCATTTAGTAACAAGACGTGCCTTATATCTTTCCATATTACCTTGCTAATCCCTTTTGGTTTTAAATATCAATTTATAACCAATAGGTTTTACACCTTCAGGTAATGGGACAAGATCCCAAATGTCATCGTCTTTCATTGATTTTAACTCCTCATTAATGACATATCAATTTATAACCAATAGGTTTTACACCTTCAGGTAATGGGACAAGATCCCAAATGTCATCGTCTTTCATTGATTTTAACTCCTCATTAATGACATTGATCCACTTATGAGAATTAGAACTATTAATGGCTTCATGAAAGGTGATTAGATCATCTCCCAATAAACCTAAGGTGTCCTCATTCTCCGCAAGATACATATCATAAATATCCGGAATAATATTTCTTCTTTCTCTAATAGATCTCCTTAAGGGCACCGGTTCATCCTCATTTTGAGGTTGTTGAATTTCATTATGTCCAACATTTTCATGTTGTCCGTTATTTACGGGAGTCTCTATATTATTTTGAATTGTATGTTCTTTGTTGAATTTCAGGTACAATTACTTGATTTTCAACAGGAACTAAAGTTTGAGGAACAAAGAGTGGTTCCTCTAACTCTTCAAATTCAAAATCATTACTATTTCTCCCACTAAATTCAACATCCTCAAGGAACCTAACATTGTTAGTCTCGAAAAATGTTCTAGTTTTCGGGTCATAAAATTTATATCCCCTAGATCTCTCGGCATACCTTACAAAATAGCTACTAACAGTATTAAGGTCCAGTTTGCCCTAATTAGACCTATAAGGTCTAGCTTCCGCTGGACACCCCCATACATGAAGATGATTTAAGGACGGTTTCTTATTCATCCATAACTCATAAGGGGTTTTGTTGGTAGCTTTTGAAGGTGCTCTATTGAGAATATAAGCTGCGGTTTTTAATGCTTCGCCCATAATGAGTGAGGTAAAGAAGTATAAGAAAACATACTTCTTACCATATCTTTAAGGATTCTATTATGTCTCTCCAATATACTATGCTAGGTTTTCCCGGCATGGTGTAGTGAGGGACAATCCTACACTCTTCAAAAAAATAGCGAGTATAAAAGACCCGGACGTTATTCACCCAATACGTTATACCGTCCGTAGTTTTCACTACTATGATCGGATTTAACATTCTTAATAGTCTTTCTTATGCCTTAAAAGACTTGAAAACGTCCAATGATTGAAACTTTACATGAAGAAAATAATGTATCCATAACGAGAGTAATCATCCATGAACGTAATGAAATATTGTTGACCATTTCATGAAGGATTAATGAATGGTCCACAAATGTCCATATGAATTAGTTTCAAGACGTTTGATATTCTCAAAATTTTATTTCCTTTAATGTTTGTAAATTTATTCTTTAAAAAAACACTTAATGCAAAAGTTTTATCCGAAGTATCAAGTTGTTTTTAGAATTCCTTCCGACATAAGCTTTATCAATTCTCCCTTTGAATATATGACCCAAACGCCTATGCCATAGAATACAATAATTTTCACTTGATAACTTTTGCTTAGTGCCTTTAGTTTTGGTTTCATTATTATGGGACTCATTCATTTTCTTGACTGTGTCAAGTAAATTAAGATTATCGATATATGACAAAGTACTAGTACCGATAAGTTTGGAATTTAAAATAAATATCACATTTATTATTACCAAAAGAACAAGAATAACCTTCCTTGTCCAAAATTGTGATAAATATTAAATTTCATCAAAAGATGGTACAATGAATGTATTATTTAAAACAAAAATAATAGCCAGTATTTGTCATTAAAAAAGTCCCTATGCCTACAACTTCAACCGGATTTCCAGCTTCCATATAGATGTATTTCTCATCTTCACTGGGAATTCGGAAATTCAGGCAACCCTGCATACATGAACTAATGTGAGTTGTTGCACCAAATACAACCACTATGTATATTAAGGAATTGAAACCAATTTTGCCTTAGTACAAACAAGACCAAATGACATACCATCCTGAATTCGCCATTTGCGATACTTATGGTAGTCGTTCTTCATGCGAGTAAGGTCCTTGCAAAAGAAGCATTTCTTGACTTTATGATCTTTAAATGATCCCTTATGCTTTTTACTTGCAACCGCAATTTTCTTCCCTCTTCTCTTAATCCCACGAGAAGAAGTAAATGCTGAGTGAGTACTTTCTAATTTGAGATATTTCATCCTATCTTCCTCTAATGTCATATGTGAAAGTAATCCATTAATATTCCACTTTTCTTTTGACATTTATAGGTCACTTCAAAAGGACCAAATTGAGGAGGAAGATAGATCAAAACTAAGTGCACGAGCAAATCTTCCGAAATCTCTAACTTAAGTGCCTTTAGTTTGATCGAAAGATGAAATAATTCAATAATGTACTCCCTAAGATTTTCTTCACCCTTGTATCGAATGGAAACAAGTTTCCACAAGAATTCAAGAAAAATCTCAGCATTTTCGATCTCAGAGACATTGTCCAAAAATGTCTCTGAAACTGCATTTTCCATGATCATTAGACTCACGCGGTTGGACCGTTCCCATTGCTCAACATTTTTCCGTTCTATAACGGTATTTCCTTTAGTGAGAGCAACGGGACTTTATTCCCCTAATGCGTGATCGATGTCCATATTGCCTAAGATCATCGTTATATTATTTTTCCAAGTTTTAAGTTTAGTCCCAGTAAGCAAAGGTACATCATTTATAGCAGTAGTTACGGATAAAGCATTAATCAAATCTGAAGGAGAAGAACAAGAATGAAACAAAACATATATAAGAAACTACATAATGATTAATTATATCAAATGAATTCAATCAAAATAAAGATAATCAATATGACATCAAGACTAATCTTTGGATTGCGAATTGACTCATAATTTGATTTATCTTAGGGTAAACAAATAGCTTAAACAACACACTTTAAATACTTGCCTTCCTTTGGGCCGGATCAAGTACAAAAAAAATGTCCTAAAGTTTAAGGTACTTGTTTACCGGTAATAAAGAATATAAACAACTCATTTTAAACACCCGCCTTCCTTTGGGATGGTTCAAAGTATTTAAAATGACCTAAAGTTTAATTTCAATTATTACCCATGAATGCAAATACTTAGTCAACAACAAGGTCTCCTTTGGGAAACAAGCATGTTATCACATATCAATATTTGCATTCATATTTTAACAAGTTTGAATTCAATCAACAAGGTCTCCTTTGGGAAACAAGCATGTTAATTTTGTCCAAAAAGTTAAGGATATAATTAATCGGAAACATAAGGCCTTAAGGTAAATTTGGAACTTTAAAGGGTAAGAAAACAACGAAAATTTATTAATAAAAGACAATATCCTTTTGTTCTACCCGTCCATTCTTAAAGTTTAACAACTCTAAGAACCGCCAATCAGCGTGACTGGTGTCCAGATATCATATTTTATCAATAAATTACCAAAATTCTGGAAAAAATTTGAGACTGAAGTCTCTCTGGACGACTCGTCCCTTAGGGCACGACTCGTCCCTATAAGGGGGACGCCTGAATCAGAAAGGTCCCATTCCAGAAAATTGATGGGCACGACTCGTCCCCTACGGGACGACTCGTCCCCAATGCCCAGAATTACGAACAGTCACTATTTTCAAACCCTTTTATGAACAGTTTTCCAACCAAATTTCCCTTTTAATGCATTATAATTATTGGCTATGTAAATGGGACAAGTTTGCACTTTAATTAACATGATTCAAACAAGTAGACCTAGATTTACACACTCCAAACACATGATGTTGGCTATGTAAATGGGGTAATCTTGTATGAACCATTGCGTCTCTTAAAACTTGATCTTACCATTATTGCCAGAAATTGAATGAAGTTCTTAATTTAATGGTGACTTAATTTTCAACCAAAGTAAGTAGATTCGCATACTCACAACACATTAAAAATGCGTGGCTATGCATATGAAGAAACTCACAACGCATCCAAGGATGGTGGCTATGTTCAAAAATGGGATAATCTTACATTAAGGATTGAAAGCCTTTCGAGTAAAACCAAAATTCAGAAATAGAATGAAGTTATGAACATAATACTCTTAGACAAATGAGTATTATGTACAAGAACAAAACCAAATGAAATCACACAAGAATTACAAATATGAAATAAATTAAAGCACAAGGCTTTATAATAATTTCAAACTCAATCTAGTATATGACCAGGCTCTGATACCAATTGTTGGAACATAAACGATCCATTAACCATGAACCGACTCACAACTAGATTAAGTAGAGAAGGAGAAGAAAAAGAAGAATAATACGGAAGCGTGTACCTTGTGATTCCATGATTGTTCTTAGTCTTGTTCTTGAGTAAACGAAGTATGAAGATATTCTTCAATGTAGGGAAGAGTAGATCTTCTAAATGATGAGTGCCCTTATTCTCTTTAATCTTCAAGTACTTAGGAAGAGTTTTGGACTGAATGAGAATAAAAATAAGTGAATTCATAGGCTTGATGGATAGGCCTTTATATAGGAATCCAAGGGGCACTTCATTTAGGGACTACACCCTTTCATAAAGATGATGGTGTGAAGTTACCATTATGCCCATCATTTAATGGTACTTACACCTAATGAAATTCTACACATTTTGTCTATACTTTAACATTATTAAATGATTATAACAAATGAAATTAAATAACACATATTAATTAATCCATGTTCTAACAGTTACAGCTTGAAAACTTTTTCTGTAATTAAAATGACTTTCATTTTTTGTGCCAAATCGAAAAATCACATTTGCCATTGAATGGCTCCATCATATAAGCATTCATATTAGCAGACATACAAAACAATGAATTTCAATTACCAAAAAACAGACAGAATATCTAAAACGAAACAAGTATCAAAGTAGCAAAACACAACCGAAGAAAAATAAGAATTAAGAAAGTAAACTCAAGAAAATAAATTGCGTTTTTATTTTTCTTACCCAATAAACCTTGTAAAAGGTTTCTTATTTACCGTTCACCGTTCACGAATCAATCGGGCTCTGATACCACTGTTGAGTGGACTTACCACTCCGTTGCCAAAGATTCGCAAACAGAAAAATGCAAAAGAAAACAAAACGAATATTAGTAACAATTTAAAAATAAATAAATGTGAGTAATAAATTGAAAATAAAGAGAGTAATATAATAGTTTCGGTTCAGGCGCAAGTATCCTTTTTCCGTATTCAGTCACAACCAATCGATACAATGAGAAGGAAAAAATTACACCAATACCCAACCTTATTTTAGTAGCAGCCAGCACAGTAAAACCAGCCCAACACCCTTCTGAACCACGTATGAACACACACACAAACTAGACATATCAAACCTAATGTGAGATATAGCACCTAAACAGACCAGATAGAGTAGAAATAGATCAATCCTTCTCAAGAACACCTCAAAACACATCTTAGCTAAAGTAACGGTTGATTAAGCTATCGGTAACTCACTATTGACCCAAAGAGAAACCCTAAAAGTGTTTTAACTCGTGTGTGTTTTGTTTGTGTGTACGCAACAAAGGGGGAAGGGGGTTTAAATAGGGTTATAAAGTAGTAGGATAAGGGAGAAATTGGAATAAGGTAAAGATAAAAATATCATCTTACTTAAGAATTTCAAAATACCCTAATAAATACGAAGAAAAAGATTTTCAGAAGCAATAAAGGGAGCGTAAAGTAAAGGTTAGAACTCTTTATCATGCGCTACTTTTTAGATTAAAATAAGAGGGCTGATAATTTGGTTTTTTTTTTCAAAATGTGCTGACCAAATGGGCCTCCAACAATTACAGTAATAATTAGGGGTGAGCACGGATCGGTTTGGATCGGTTTTAGGATAAAACCGACACCAAACCAATAACTATCGGTTTTGTGTAAATCGAAACCATTAACTTCGGTTTCTTAATGGTTCGGTGTTATCGGTTTCGGTGTGATATCGGTTTGGTTCGGTGTATTAATGGATTGTTGGGCTTTAATGGGCCTTGTTTGGGCATCAATTACTTTTTATAGGTACCAATTCAATATTGAATTTGATTATGTGATCCTTCTTATAGGTACCACTATACGTTGCAACAAAGATGGCTTCAATAAAAAGGTCATCGTTCTTTGTCCCATCAACAGACGGTTATGCTCGTGCAGCCATGCGTTGGATAGGCTATGAACCACGGTGCACCTCTTACTGGCCACACTCAGTTATGTGGGCTTTGGCTCGCTCGTTACCTAAGTCTGCTGTTGATGCTTGGCGTCTACGGTTCTGCCTTGCTATCCGAAAAAGAGGACAAACCAAAGACTCCAGAAAGAAGGAATAGACGGGAAACTCTTTTCCTGTCTTCTCTTCAGTCGATAGAAGAATTTGTTGTAGTAGCTTAGTTTAGTGTCTTGGTTTCAGACCTGACATTCATGGATTATGTGATCTTATGCTTTTCTTCAATTTGTAACTCTTTACCGATTTATTTAAGCATATTTTTCAACTCCCAAGTTCAATTGGAAAAGACCAGAAGACATGGCCTATTCTTTTCCTGCAGAATGGCATTTGCAAGCAACATAGTTTCTTCCTTAAGAAGAAAGGAAGAGGGCAGAAAATGTAGTGATCGTTTCCTGCAGAATGACCATTTGCATGCATCATAGTTTCATTCCTTAAAAATAATATATATAGTATAAGAAAAAACGACGTAGTTTTGACTATCGGTGTTAACGGTTTCTTATCGGTTTCTAAATTTTTAAAACCTAAACCAAACCGAAAATTTCGGTTTCTAAACTTTTAAAACCTAAACCAAACCAAATGGTTCGGTTTCGGTTTTTTCGGATTCGGTTTTTCGGTGTTAATGGTGTTAACGGTGTTAACGGTTTTTTTTGCTCACCCCTAGTAATAATTGAATCTTTCTCGGAGACCTTGCATTCCGTGTTCTGAGTACTGACAGTGCATAGTTTCCGAACCCCACCAAATGGGTCTCCAACAATTACAGTAATAATTAACGAGTCCATTATATTTATGTGGCAACCATTTACAATTACTGAAATTTCTAGAAAAGGAAAAAACATAGAAATAATCTTTATTTATCTGTAATCTTAAACTAAACATAATAAAAAGAAGAGGTTTGAACAATTAGTCCTTTGCCAAATAAAAACTATTTTTAAAAACTAACATTATCAAAACTCGTCAAAAAGTTCTAATATTTTTTTGAACCAAACTGCCCCTCATACCCCTCGTGCGCGTGTACGGACACTGAAACCATGCGCCTTACCTACTCTCTTTCTCTCTCCTTTTCTCTCTCTTCCTTTTTTTTTCTCTTAAATTTTTAAAATGTAATATTTCAAAATCTAAAAGTCGAAAAATTATCTGAAATCACTGTTTTAATCGAATCGCCAAGATGAATCAAACAAGTTTACTCATCATATATTTCAAATTTTATAAATAAAATAAAATTATTTTTCACTTGTAAAAAACTGAGAAAATCATTTATCATTTGTTTACACATGAGTATAAAACTGTATAATGATTTTCACATTTATAAACTGAGAATTCTATTACATAGTTATATAAAAATGTGAAATGATTTTGATATCTATATGAGTTTAATAACTGTGTATTGAAATAATTGTGATGTAAATAATTGCATAATGGTTTTCACATTTATAAACTGAGAAGTCTATTTCACAATTTTGATGTAAAAAACTGTATAATGATTTTCACATTTATAAACTGAGAAGTCTATTTCACAGTTTTGAGTTAAATAACTGTACAATAATTTTTACATTTATAAACTGAGAATTCTATTTCACAGTTATATAAAAATGTGAAATGATTTGACATGTATATGAGTTTTTGTGCCAATTTTGGTGAGGAAGGAAGAATTTTGCATTCTTCCTCCTCATCAATCTTACTTTTATTAATCACTAGTGTAACACCCGTGCGATGCACGGACCGTTATTAATACACAAAAGACGAAATGTAAAATAAAAAAAAAGCGAGTTGTTTTTTTATATTGTGAAAAAATTTCGTGAATACTATATTGTCAATACAAATATTATAGTGGTCAGTATTATCACCATTACATATCAATATTTAAATTCATTTACATTTTAACTCTCTGGATGTAGCGACATATAATTGGTCATTGCAAAATTTTGAGATCTTCAAAATAAAGACCAATTTTTTGAATTTTTTTATAACTCATTTTGGGATGAAGGGAGCTATAAAATTATTTAAATTGCAAAGCAGATGAAACATTGATTAGTATAAAGAGCAAGTTTAGATACAATATTTAGTACTCAATATATTTTAAAATGAACGAATGACCTATTTTAAATATATAGATGGAGACTTAGAAAATTGGGACCAAGCTTTTAGTAAAATGAGTACATAAACCATTTCCTACCCACATAAAAAAAATTGAAATAATAATTTCTTTATCTTGAAATATTATATGGATATAGATATCAGCAGCAAAGCAGGCCGATCGAAAATCCAAAGGTCCGTTCTTCTCCGTCTCACTTTAAATTACAAAATAATAATAATAAAAATTATGTATTAATAAAGAAAACTAAATTGAAATACTATTTTTTCCATCTCAAATAAATATTTTAAAAAATTAACTTCTATATAAAAAAAAATTGATGTTCTTCATTTCAAAAATGAATATTACTTTCGATTTAAAATGAATAACCCAAAAATAATACTACATTTTTTAAACAAAAAAATGAGCATTATTCCGTTCATCCCAATTAAGATTTTAAAAAATAATACTACTTCATTCTCCTAAGCAATTAATGTTTGTAATCTTAGTGCATTCGTCTCAAAATATGAAATTAATTTTTGAGACGAATAAAGTAGTATTATTTTATGAAATGTTCATTGAGACGAACGAAGCAATGTTTATTATTTTTGGACATATAAAAAATTCTACCTTTTAAGGAAAAAAATGTCCTTCATTTAAAAAATGAATATTACTTTCATCCCATTATTAATACTACTTTCTATATCCCAAAAAAAAAAATTGCTTTCTTTGCCTCAATGAATTTACTTGTCCCAAAAATTAATATTTATTTCCGAAGACGAAGACACTAACATTATAAACATTAATTTTTACAAAAGATTTTTACAAAATAATACCACTTCGGCTAAAAAATATAAATTATAATTTCGTCCCAGTGAATATTTTATAAAATATTATTTAATTTGTTTAAAAAATTAATGTCATATTTTGAAACGAAGGCACTAACATTATACAACATTTCAAAAGTGAATTTTACTTTCGATTCAAAATGAATAACCCAAAAATAATACTACCTCTGTCCCACTTCAATTTAGCCACTTTCCTTTTTGGGACGTTCCACTTCAAATAAGCCATTTCATAAATGAAAAGAAGTGAACAGTGTTTCGGACATTTATACCCTCATAATGTTTATATATTTACAAAAAAACCATTCATTATACCCTTATAATTTTAACATATTTACAAAAATCCAATCATTAACTTACTATTCCTCTCACTCATTCTCTCTCCTATTAAATATTTTTAACTTTTACATTCTCTCTCCTCTAATCTTCTACCCACTTTCAATTCTTTACTCATTTTTTAAAAAAAATCTTAAAAAGAATGCAAAGATGTCATGGCTCAATTGAAGTGGGACGGAGGGAGTACTACATTTTTATCCAAAAAATTGAGCATATTATTCCCTTCATCCCAATTAATATTTTGAAAAATAATACTACTTCATTCGCCTTGGCAATTAATGTTTGTAATGCTAGTGCATTCGTCTCAAAATATGACATTAATTTTTTAGACAAATAAAGTAGTATTATTTTTTAAAATGTTCATTAAAACGAAGGAAGCAATATTAATTTTTTTGGACATATAAAAAAATTCTACTTTTTAAGGGAAAAAAATTCCTTCAATACAAAAATGAATATTACATTCGTCCCATAATGAATACTACTTTTTATATCAAAAAAAATTGCTTCCTTTGCCTAAATGAATTTACTTGTCTCAAAAATTAATATTTATTTTTTGACACACGAAGACGCTAACATTATAAACATTAATTTTTACAAAAGATTTTTACAAAATAATACTACTTCGTCTAAAAAAATAAATTACTATCTTCATCCCAATGAATATTTTATAAAATATTACTTAATTTGTTTAAAAAATTAATGTCATATTTTGAAACGAAGGCACTAACATTACAATATTTCAAAAATGAATATTGCTTTCGATTCGAAATGAATAACCCAAAAATAATACTACATTTTTTATCAAAAATAAATTAGCATTATTTTCTTCATCCCAATGAATATTTTAAAAAATAATACTACTTCATTCAACTCTGCAATTAATGTTTGTAATGTTAGTGCATTCGTCTTAAAATATTAAATTAATTTTTTAGACGAATAAAGTAGTATTTAGACGAATAAAGTAGTATTATTTTTTTAAATGGTCATTGAGACGAAGAAAGCAATGTTCATTTTTTTTTACATATAAAAAAATTCTACTCCCTCCGTCCCAGACCAAGGGTCATAGGGGAGTATTTCACGATTTTTAAGAGAATTTAAAAAAAAAATGAATAAAAAATTAAAAGTGGTAGAAGATTAGAGGAGAGAGAATGTAAAAGTTAAAAATTTATAGTATAAATGGTAGTGTTATTGTGAACATTACTATGAACATTACTATGAACAGTACCACTTGCCAAATTTTCCATTTTGCCCTCACTAAGTTATTCCTTTCCCATTTTGCCCTTAAAAAATATTTTTTTTTAATTTAAAAAAAAAATTAATTAATAAAAAAAACACGTGTCCTTGAACACGGGCTTGCTCTAGTATTTAATAGGAGAGAGAATGAGTGGGAAAAATAGTAAGTTAATGAATGGTTTTTTTGTAGGAGAGTGAATGAGTGGAAGGAATAGTAAGTTAAATGATTGGTTCTTTTTGTAAATATGTTAAAATTATAAGGGTATAATGAATGGTTTTTTTTGTAGGAGAGAGAATGAGTGTGAGAAATAGTAAGAAAAAAAATTTCTTCAATTCAAAAATGAATATTAATTTCGTCTCATAACTAATACTACTTTCTATATAAAAAAAAAATTGCTTCCTTTGCCTCAATGAATTTATTTGTCTCAAAAATTAATATTTATTTTCTGACACGAAGACACGAACATTATAAACATTAATTTTTACAAAAGATTTTTACAAAACATTACTACTTCGGCTTAAAAAAGAAATTACTATCTTCGTCCCAAGGAATATTTTATAAAATATTACCTAATTTGTTTAAAAAATTAATGTCATATTTTGAAACGAAGGCACTAACATTACAAACATTAATTTTTGAGGCGAATGAAGCAGTACTAATATTCATATTAGTAAAATTATTATTATTATTATTATTATTATTATTATTATTATTATCATTTATAATAAAAAAAATACTTTACACTTAATTAATTTTCACAAAAAAGATATTGAAAAATTAAAAAGGATAATTAAGAAATTTATATTTAAAAAAGAGTGTTTTTTTATGTGTCAAAATCAAATGAAAATAGTCTCTATTTATAGAGGAAAAAAAATATAAATTTTGGTGTAAAATTTTTTTTTTTAAAATAATTTTTTTATTACATAATTGAGGTAAAAAAAAGGGGATAAAAAATAAAAATCTGAAATAAAACCGGCCAATAAGAGATCGCCAAGTGTCGCAATTATAAAAAAAAACCCTCATGCGTACACGCTCCTATGTCGACGCATGTATCGCACGCGCCAAATGTTCAACCAATCAGAGCCAGGCACGTCAACTTTGGTTACTATATCTTCACCTTTGCCACTATGTAAAATTACTATTTTGCCCTTGATTTTTGGAAGAAAAGTGAGACTTTCCTCCTTTTATATATAGATAGATAACTATATACTATACTTTATAAATACATTTTTATAAATATAGAATAATTTTGTTTATACATATTCAACATCATTCCAACTCATCATCCTATACCCCATAACTTTTATTTTATTTTATATTCTTTATTTTTTATTAGTAAAATTATTATTATTATTATCATTTATAATAAAAAAAAAATACTTCACACTTAATTAATTTTCACTAAAAAGAAATTGAAAAATTAGCTAAGTATAATTAAGAAATGGGATAAAAAAATCTGAATATAGAGAAAAAGATGGATTTTTTTTCTATATCCAAATCAAATGAAATGGGATAAATAAATCTGAATATATAGATATAGATAATAAAGAAATTTATATTTAAAAAAAGAGGGTTTTTTTTTCTATATCCAAATCAAATGAAAGAAGTCTCTATTTAAAGAGAAAAAAAAATTATGAATTTTGATGTTAAATTTTTTTTAAAAAAAATTAATTTATTATAAAATAATTGGAGTCAAAGAAATGGGATATAAAAAAAATTTCGAAAATCCATATAGCCAATCAATGGGCGCCACGTGTCAAAATTCCAATTAAAAAAAAAATTGATTATAGCATTAGCTGTGTTGTAGGCGGTGTGATACACATGCAAGGGAAATGGCGAAATTGCCCTTCAACCACCGACCGACACATGTCCTAATTTAAAAAAAAAAAAAAAAAAAGATTTCCCTAAGAGCACACGCGCCTTGTTTGGTGCGTGCGTTGCACGCACATTAATTGGTCCAATAGCAGCCTTCCACGTTGATTTTCGAAAGATTTATTTGCAATTTTACCAAGCTGTGAAATTACTAAACTGTCTTTGGTTTTTGAGGGGAAAACATAGACAATCCTCCTTTTATATATAGATAGATTTTACCACATTTAGTCCTCCTTCTCCTCTTTACATTTTGATTTAAATATACTTTTTACTGGGTCAGCTTTCCATTTCCAATGTTAAACTCCAAACAGATAAGAGATTTGTCTTTTTCTCATACAATAATACACCACACCCACTTAATCTCTCTCTCTCTCTCTCTCTCTCTCTCTCTCTCTCTCTCTCTCTCTCTCTCTCTGTTTTCGTCTGTACATAAACACACACTCACACAGTTGCAGGCGGACCACTCACTTTCCTTTCGTCATCCATCCTCCCTTTTTTATTTAATTAATCAAAGCATCACATCGAATCACATCCCTCCTTGATATTTTTTCCAATTGCCCGCCTGCCTGCCGAAGAGCCTAGTCGGAGAAGAAAGTCGACGAGGTCCACCATTTTTGTTGCGGGCTTCATCCTCTCTCTCTTCCCATTAACCCTTTTCCCATTTCCCCAATTCAACTCAACCCCATCCCTTTACTACCCATTTCTTCTTTTTCTTCTTCTTCTTCTTCTTATTGTTCTGAATTTCCTCCCACCACCCCCCCCCCAATTGCGTCTTTTGGGTAGAACATCTATATTATACCTTGCAAATAAGAAATCCCCAAATTGTACTGCCAGACAGGGTCTCCCAGCTCCGTCGCTTTTCGATAAAATCTAACCCCCTCCATCTTCTTCCCCAATTTACAATACACCAAACCAGCATCCGCCATAGCGAGCGTGGATCCACGTGCCACACCTTTCAAAAATGAGTCCAAGGCCTTGTTAAGATTAGGTCGGACTCCTCCACGGTCGTGTTTAAAGCGCTTTTCCCACCTCAGAAACAACATAGCTTTTTGAAGCGGCTGTAGCCCGTCCCTCCATGACTTACAAACCAACGACGCTGCTTGGAGATTCGGCAAGCTGAAATTTGCAGTAATTTTTGTAAGTACATCGTTAGGAAGCGCGAAAAAGTCTCGATGATCAGATGCCACCGACGAAGAAGTAGACGTTCGGAGAATTGATCGGACTCGACCGCGTCTTTGCGTATAGAGAAAGACATTGATTAGGGGCAGTTTGGTCAATTAAATTGTTATAAATAGGGTTAGGGACTCTACGGTAGTTTTGATTTCAACTCTTGAATCCTAATGTAGAATTCGAAATATACTGTTTTTATTGATAAATTTCATCATATTTCAATGTCTTATTGATAAAAATTCCTAAAAAGAAAAGTAAGAAACTTATGCCGGAATGAATGAAGTATTTTGAATTTATTCTCAAGAAATATAAAACATCCTTTTTTTATTATTATTTCCATAATAAGTGTACAAAATTCAGGTAAAACTTTTTAATATAGGATTAGAGGAAATGTAAAAAAAAAAAAAAACAATCTTTATAATCACATGATCATCTGACTGTAAAAAATACTAATATAAGTGTCAATTAATAAGCAAAAAAAATTAATTTACACACTGGCTTCAAAAGTATTTAAAAAAAAAAAAAATTACACGGAAAATTGACTTTTCAACTCTAAATGAAGCTTGATTTCAAAAAAGAAAAGAAAAACTCTAAATTAGTTATTAGAGGTGGACTAATATATAATTACAATAACCACCCAACTGTGCACATCCTAATCATACAACCAAACTCGACCGTTCCTTCGACCGATCGTTAAATCGTTCCGCAACCGCATCACGAGTGTTTACAAGTGGCCGCCGCCGCCGCCGTGGGGCTACTAAACAGCGGACTCCGGCAAAACGGACACGACAGAATATTCCCCCGCTGCACTTTCAGTAGACAGTCTGTGTGAAAAACGTGCTTACAACGGCTGAGTTGACTCACTACGTCTTCTCCGTCGTACTCTTCCGAGCAAACGAAGCACATGTCGTCGACTGATCTGTGCCTCCGCGCTTGCAGAGCTTCAAATTTTATAATCGGCAGGTCCGGCAAACAGGCGTCGACGTCGTCGTCGGTATACATGGAGAATACGGCGGCGAAGAATTTGTAGAGGTCTTGCTTGATTCGGAAGATTGGAATTAGCATAAGCAAGGGGAAGATTATGGTGGAATCAATCGTGTAATCAAGGATCATCATCTTTTGATTTTTTATTTTTTTAGATTTTTCTTTGGAGGAAATGGTTTTGATTTTTGCAGTGGTGAGTTTGTGGATAACAGGAGGAGTGTGGCCCTTTTTAAGGGGGTGAGGATGGGTTTAATGGTGGGTGGGTCCATTGCTCAACTACTAGTATTTATCCTTTCAATAAAACATTGGAAAATAAAAAAGTTAAATAAAAATTTGATAGTAAATATAATCAATAAACAAAATTTAATACTCCCTCCGTCCCGGCGAAAGAGCCACAAAATTTGTCCGGCACGCAAAATAAGAAATGTGATGTAGGAAAGAGAAAAAGTTTAAATGTTGTGAGTATGAAAAATTAAATAGGAGAGAGAATGAGTGGGAGGTGATGTAAGAAAGAGAATGTTGTGAGTGTAAAAGTAAAGTAGGAGAGAGAATGAGTGGAGAGAATAGTGATTTAAGGTTTCCTTTTTGGGAAAGTGGCTTTTTAAATGGGACGCCCAAAAAGGAAATAAATGGCTCTTTCGCTGGGACGGAGGGAGTATTTGATTTTGAGTATTATTTATTTGCAACCTTTTTAAAATTAAGATTTAGAATAATTGGAGTGACCAATATGGGAGGAGTATTAAAGCACTACTCCCTCCGTCCCATTAAGCTTAAGAAGATTTCATTTTGCGCGGGAATTAAGGAATATTATTATAGTATTAGGAGAGAGAATGAGTGGAAGAAGTGTTGTGAGTGTGAAAAATTAAATAGGAGAGAGAATGAGTGGAGGGAATAGTAAATTATAATGTGTTGTGAGTATTAAAATAATGTAGGAGAGAGAATGAGTGGAGAGAATAGTGATTTAAGGTTTCCTTTTTGGGATTTCTTAAGACTTATGAAACGCCCAAAATGAAAAATTTTCTTAAGACTTATGGGACAGAGGGAGTATGCCACAATGAAGTCACATGCCCATTACCAAATGCATGGTCCATTCCATTTATTGGGTACATAAAGTACTTGATGGCTTCACATTCTACATACTCTCTCTATTTCTAAATTCTAAATGTTTGTTTCATTTGACTTTTTAAACATTTTAATTTATTGATTTTAAAGTTTTAATTTTGATTATTTTTACGAACGCTTTGAAAATTATTGATAATATACACCGCCGTTATGTAATACTCTGTCCGTAAATGTTACAAGTTTTGAAAATTTAGTGATTTTGAAGCTTTAATTTTGAAAATGAGACTAATTTTTTGGGACAAAAAAAAAGAAGAAATGAGACAAACATTTAGGGACAGAGGGAGTAATAATTTCAATGGCCGAAGATGGTAAGAGGCTTTATCTATGAAGTGAATATTTAGGAAAAATACAATTTTTTTAATAGTTAGAAAAAATGTGTTTTTAAAATGTGAATAAGTGAAATTTTATAAGTGATGATATTTTTTGTAAATAAATAAATCTTCGTGTGAGTTGGGTCAAAGGCTAACAAACCTTCTGAATATTAAACTCAAAGGGCTATTGATAACAATACTAAATTCTTCTTAATATGAATTAACAATCATATTTGAATAAGGTTATAACTAACAAATCTTCTTAATATCAAAATTAAAAGTTTTTATATTCAATATTAAATCCTTAAGTATATGAATTAAGAAGCACATGTAAACAACGTAATGACAAACAAACCTTATAGATATTAATGTTAAAGGTTTCTAGATATCCACAAACTTTGACATTGATATTTAGAACTTTTGATACTAATATTCAGAAAATTTGTAAATAAGTAAAACTTCTTGTGCGCTGGGTTCATAACCAACAAGCCTTTTAGATATCAATGTCAAATGTTTCTGGATATTAAAAAACTTTGAAATTGATATCAAAACCTTTAAAACTTATATCTAAAAGGGTGGTTGAGAAAGGAAATATCGAGACATACAAAAATCACAGGGCCTAGCTCCGTGGGTATGGGTTTAAAAACCCCAAAAGATGTCACTTAGTCCTTCAAATGGACCTTTGATGTTTTTATAAATAAAGTGTTAAAATATGATCATTAGTGGTATTTGATATGAATAGATGTGGTGTTACAGATGTTCAATTCGTGTGTTGAAGAGTGCCACAAGGTATTGCGATGTTTCGAGTATTTACAAAATGCCAACACACGTTTTTTAAAAAAGTTTAGTTATTTATAAAAATATTATCGCCCATTTAAAACACATTTTTCCTAATCACTAGAAACTACACGTTTTCACGAGAATTACCCCTTTATTTAGAGTAAGTTTTGGGAGAGATCAGTTTCTCCATAAATTATAAAAAGTCCAATTTTTTTCAACTTGCAAATATTTGACGAATGTAAGAGCAGTTTAAAAAAACAGGACTTTTTATAACTTAGGGAGAAACTAGTTTCCCCCAAAATATTGTGTTTATTAATGAGTTTTTGTGTATTTTATATGCTACGTAATTGTCAATTCAATAAGAAAAAGTTTAGAAATTTCTCCAAAATGGTAAACTTTTTTTAACAACTTACTTAGTTACTTATACCCCACAAATTAAATTAGACCTATTGGTAAAAGATTTTGCGTAGAAAATTGTTAATCATTAATGATCTCTCTTCAAAAAGCAGCTTTTTTTTTACAAAGAGCAGCCTATTAGCGAAAAGCACTCAAAAAGCTTTCACAACGATAAAAAGTTATCAAGAGTTTTTTTATTAAAATAAAAAGTTTTCAAAAACCTTTCATTGTGGACGCTCTCTTTTATCCGCTCAAAATATACTCCCTCCGTTCCGTTAATATTCACACACTTTTCTTTTTTTGGGTATCCCACTAATATTCGCACACTCCCAAAAAGAAAACTTTATATTAATAAAATATTCACCCAACCCCACTCATTCTCTCTCCTACATTATTTTAATACTTACAACACCATTATAATTTATTACACCCTCCACTAATTCTCTCTCCTACTTTACTTTTACACTCACAATATTTTATTAAAATATCATATTCCTTAATTTCCGCACAAACAGTGTTAGTGCGGATATTAGCGTGTGACGGAGGGAGTATACAGTATACTCATACTTCATGTCGTCTCTTCTTCTCTCTAAATAAAGGAATACTCCATCCGTCCCATAGATTTATGGACTTTTGGGTTTTGCACGGGGATTAAGGAGAAATATTATATTGAAAGTGTTGTGAGTGTGAAAATAAAATAGGAGAGAGAATGAGTGGAGAGAATAGTAAATTATAATGGTGATGTGAGTATTAAAATAATGTAGGAGAGAGAATGAGTGGAGGGAATAGTAAAGATTCCTTTCCATTTTGGAAAAGTTAGATATTATTGTGGGACGCCCAAAATAGAAAGTTTACATATTATTGTGGGACGGAGGGAGTATTTATTTTTTAGAAAAAAATACTCCCTCCGTCTCAGTAGAAGCTTCTCATTTTGCCATTTTGAGTGTCCCGTTAAAAGCTTTCACTTTTCTTTTTCGGCAAAAAATCTTTACTATTTTCTTCACTCATTTTCTCTCCTACATTATTTTAATACTCACAACACCATTATAATTTACTATTCCCTCCACTCATTATCTCTCCTATTTTCAAATTATACTCACAACATTTTTTCTTCTCACTCATTTTCTTAATTTACGTGCAAAGCCAAAAAGGGGAAGTTTATGTTGAGACAGAGGGAGTATTATGTAAAAACTTTCTCCAAAACTTTTATTTTACTAAAAAAAATTCACAATTCATTTTATAGGTGTAAAATTAAATTTTTAGAAAGTAAATAGTAAGAATATTTATACACCTTTATCGTTCAATAATATTTTAAAAATATTTGATGAATAAAATTTGATTAAGAGGAGGTATGATTTTCTTAGAGATTATTGCGTAACGTATCTCAACTCTCAAGTTCTTAAAAATACCGACATTTTTTTAGGGATAATCATAAAAAAGTAAACTGATCAAGTAATAAAAAATTAGAAAATGATTTTAACTTTATGAGACTTTAAGGACAATGTGATGTGATTTTTATTTTATGGTTAGGTAATGATTACTTTAAATAGTAATGGAGGGAAGAAAGAAAAATAACCACAATGATAGAGAGAGAGATAACTACAAAATAAATCATCAATCCAAATAAATAGGGGTCTAGATTTAACTTTAATACCTTACTCCCTCCGTTGCATCAAATTTTATCCATTTTGCTATTTTGAACGTTCCACTTTAAAGTCATACTTTTCTAAAAAGGAAATTTTTTAATATTTTTTTATTCATGGGAACCACTTGTCATGCTCACAACAACTATTCACTTACTATTTTCTATCCCACTTTCTCTCTCCTACCCACTCACAACACCCACTTTAATAACATTATACTCCCTCCCGTCCCACGTGAATGTGGACTAACTTTTTGGGTGTGGGAATTAAGGAAAAGTGATGTAAGAAAGAGAAAAAGTTAAATGTTATGAGTATGAAAAATTAAATAGGAGAGAGAATGAGTGGGAGGAATAGTGAGGAGAGAGAATGTTGTGAGTGTAAAAGTGAAGTAGGAGAGAAAATGAGTGGGTGGAATAGTGAATATTCTTTGCCATTTTGGGAAGTTTGCATTCACGTGGGACGGACCAAAATAGAAATAAGTTTGCATTCACGTGGGACGGAGGGAGTATATATTTACTCCTTATTTTTCATTCTCAATAGTAAATGGGTAACCTAATGTGAGACGGAGGGAGTATATTATTATGTATCATATTAATATAATGTTCAAAAAATTATTCAATTTTCCAATTTTTAATAATATTTATTTTGTTTTTTAGTACTACATACTCCCTCCGTCCCGCTTATTACTTCACCATTTTGGCTCCGGCGCGCAAATTAAGGTGGAGAAAATGTTGTGAGTGTAATTTGAAAATAGGAGAGAGAATGAGTGGAGGGAATAGTAAATTATAATGGTGTTGTGAGTATTAAAATAATGTAGGAGAGAGAATGAGTGGAGGGAATAGTAAAGATTCCTTTGCCAAAAAAGGAAAGGTGAAGCTTTCAATGGGACACCCAAAATGGCAAAAAGTGAAGTTATCAGCGGGACGGAGGGAGTATATTGATAAATATCCTTGATAAACAACAATATGAATGCAATTTATGGAAAATATTTTTTATTTAATTTCATTCGGATTAATACCAATATTCTCAACAAGAAATATATACTAATTCAAGTAAATTAAGAACATTAGTTTCAAGAAAAAAAGAGTATTCAGAACATTAACTATGTCATAGAAAAAAATGTACTTATCAAAAATTATAAGTACATTTTACAAGTAAAATCATATAAAAAAAAAATACTAAAAGCTATTTTTTAAAATTAAAATTTTGAAATAATAAGAAGAAAAAGATAACATTTTCCATTTTCAGCAGCAAGTTGGGCCACGTAAAGTGTGTGAACGTTTGAGTGGTTCTGCCAACTTTATGACAGCTGGCTGGTCGGTGAGGGTGGTAACCAGAACTCTGACTACCGCGGACACGGGAGCCTGAAAATCTACGGTATAAATGACACCGATCTTATGAACAGTATTATAAGCAATATCAAATTAATTTTTTTCATTTTGTCCCTTAAATTCTGTCAAGGTTTTTTTTTTTTTTTTGATACCCAGTGGTTACCACTTGTTTGACTAATCCCGACCATGAGCACGGCCTCAGTATGCCTGGCGGAGGTAAATCGCGGGATGTCTTATGCAGCCAGGGTGACAGATTCCCTTATACTCCAATGCCTCAAAGAATGCCGTTTCCTTAACAGTGGGGGATGTGCCTTCCAGACTGGGCAAACCAAGATAGGAATTAATGCCCAAAGAATCCCCTTGGGGGGACTCGAACCGGTGACCTCCCCTTCGGAAGGCCACCAAGGTACCACTGGGCCAAGGCCCTTTAGGTGCCAAGGTTCTTTATTTCCAGTTTTATCCTTAATTTTCAAAATAACTTTTCTCACCTAAAATTTGAATTCTATAGTATGTTTTCCCATTTTACTCTCACTAAGTTGTCTCTTTTCCATTTTGCCCTCACTTTTAATTAAAAAAATACCACGTATCCTCAGACACGGGCTTTTACTAGTATATTTACAAAAGAAGGATGGGAGAATGCACCGTACTCCCTACGTTACATCCAAAAGACAAAAAATAGGTTTTGCACGATAATTAATGAGAATCTATAGTGTAGTAAGTGTTGCGAGTAGAAAAATAAAAATAAGAGAAAGAAAGTGGGGTAGAATTCGGAAATACGGGACGGAATGGGACGGAATTATGTTATCCCACGATGAGAACGGGATGAAACGGGACGGGACAAAACGGGACGGGACAAAACGGGACGGGACTAAAATACTCCGCCCCATCCCGTCCCATTTGCGGGACGCGGGATCCCGCGGGACCCATACGAGATGAGTATTTTTCAAGTGCCACCAATCTGTGTTCTAATTGATAGCCCTCAAATGAAAACAATCTATTAACCATGATCAATTTGAGAAGCTCAAGTAGACGAAAGTAGGACAAGTAATATGCAAAACTCAAAGAATTGATAAGCTCATCAATAGATTACATAGCCAATTCATCAATAACAGAAGAAAGGCCCTCCAATGTTTTGATACTGATCAGTGTTACTGCTGTAATTATCGTTGTGATCATAATGTTACTACTACTATGTTAAATATTTGCTTGCAGTAATGTCTGTCTCATTGCCCAGGAGTATTTTATTTTGGCAAATAAGGATGTTTTCATTTTTGTTTCTTGTGCACAAACTGCTCAACTGGATAGCAAAGAGTACTTGGCTCCTGTTATCACTCATTTTGAAGCCATGCTTGCTTTCGGCAGGTACTCATCTAGAGTAATGCTTATAATTGAACTTCCAAGTTAAAAGCATGATGAAATTTGCTCTCCTTTGTAATGATAAGTTTTCAAGACCATATAATGCATACCCGTATCTATGAATGTCGCTACTTCCTACCATGATTTTGAATGGTATATGGTTTCTCTTTAAGGCAATTAATGTGGTAATAGTACCCACTTCTATAGATTATTTCCTAATCAAGTTCATGCTTAAACTATTGTAATTTTTTCATAAGCTGGCAGAAAGGGCATATCTTGCATGCGAGGTTATAACTTGGTTAAGTCTGATAAAAACATCAAGGCAACCTAAAACTTGCATAACACTGAAATCAGAGAGATATACAGGGTCGAGATATGCGGGACGGGAACGGGACGGGCGGGATCGCACCATGTTGTCCCGCGACGGAAACGGGATGAGACGGGACGGGACAAAACGGGACGGGACTAAAATACTCTGTCCCATCCCGTCCCAAATCTATTGCGGGACGGGACCGTCCCAACTTGACGGCTCTAGAAAATAGTATAGGTAAGTTTGACATTGTTTCTAATTCTTCGAAAGTTATTTTTTTAAGTGATTTTAGAAAAATCAATTATTTGTAATAAATATTAAAATTTATAAGTATATTTGAATATTATATGTTCAAAACTGATTATGAAAGATAAATACCAAAATGACATTTATAATATGTATCGCAATATAATAAATGCACAAAAAAATAACAGATAGAGGTTATTATTATAAAAATAACACAAATAACAACTTATAATAATCACTTTTAGTAAAAGTTGGGTCATAGTTGATTTTACGAAAATACAGTTTTTTTGCATATTAACAATTTATAATCATAATCACTATTATTATCCAAACGCTATTAAAAGTGATTTTGAAATTTAAAATTGATTATAATCCACAAAAAAAAAACACTCTCAAACTCACACAAATTGTATAGTTATTGTTAGTATAACAAGTGGGTCACATGAATAAATAAGTATTAAAAATATTCCATTTTGGAAGTGTGCATTTTTAAATGGGACACCCAAAATGAAATTTTATTCTTTTTCGATTGGGACGGAGGGAGTACATTCTAAAAAAGTTTATAATGTCTCATAATTAACATTGATTATGACAGGTGGCACCGACGTCCGATTTCCAGCTAATGGTGATCAGATTTCGACATACGACAGCGGTGAACGGCCGACGGTGGCGACGGTGGGCGACAGCGGGATGCGACGATGCTGGTGGCAAAAGGGCATTATTGAGGATGTTGTATTATATTTTTTAAGTACTGCATATAAAATGATGTATAATACAATATTGTATAAGAACTTATGAAACATTTAAATTAACGAGAAACTTGAGGAAAATTGATTTGTCCAAAAATGAACTTACGGGTAAAATTCTCAAGAGAGAAAAACAATACTTGACTTCTTGATATTTTTCTCATCCATTTTTTATTCAGCGAAATAAAATTCTCATAATTGATACTTTATTTTATTATGATTTTAATTGAATTTTGATTAAAAAAATATAAAAGTAAATACATTTTTACCAACATACATATTGCATTATCAAGAACATTTACTGTTATTAATATGACAATTGTGCTATTAATATAACTAATGAGTATCTCGTCGAGATTCGACGGACATATTAAGGCTTATTATTACTTATTGTTATAATCTGTAATTTCATTTAAATAAACGAAAATAATATGTTAGGTTTATATCCAACAATAAAAAAGTGAGACAATCATTTTGGGACAGAGAGAGAGATTCTTTAGAAAGAAACTGAAGTTTTTTCCATTTCAAGGAGCAGACACTATCTGCAGTACAGCATCATGGTGATGTCAATTTTCCACAAAATTCAAAGAATACTTCTACTCTTCTCAAGTCAACATAGTTTTAGAAATTATAAGAAGTGAAATATATACCCAACCATCTCATAGCTACATAATAAAGATGGCATGTCACCATGGAAAATTCATAACATAATCCTAGAAATAAATAAGTTACCTAAATTCTATTAAATAGATACAAAAATAAAAAATGTCTTTATTTTATCTGCTTCTCCAATGCACATCATGAAGACGGGTATGTCACCATGTCCAACATTGTTGAAAGAACCTTCTCCGCAACTAACCCTTTACTCAAGCATGTCCATGTCATGGAATTTGGTCTCATTTGGTATTTTATTAATCTTTTTCACAACTGCAACCAAATAAAAAAGAAAAACAAAATGAGCATTGAACATAAACATCTATTTGGTGCCCATATTCTTTTTAAAAATTGTAAAAATATAACTTTCCTCCATCTAGATTCTTTCTAATCACCAGACTTAAAATCCTTAAATTAACTCATTAGCAGTAGCACAATAAACTGGTAGTTTCAGGAAAATAAACATAAAAAATAATAAAATTAAAGAAATAGAAAAATATATATAATGAGTGGGAGATTTTACAAAGCTACCTTAGTTTTATAATTCTTACTGTGACATATTGTACTTACTTACTTAAGACTATTAAATTTTTCATTAAGACTTGTTCATTACTCTAATTGATAAAAAAAAAAATGTGCCAAGTGAAGTGGAATGGATCAAAATAATTAATTTAGTGCCAAGTAAAGTGGATTATTTGCAATTACAATAAAACTGTAACTCATGGGAAATGAGAGAGAGAGAGAGAGAGAGAGAGAGAGAGAGAGAGAGAGAGAGAGAGTCTTACCTTTGTAGCGTAGCAGGAAGTCTTTCACAGTAGAAATTCTGAATCCAATACTTGACATTAACTACATCTGTAGAAGTTACAAATAGTCAAGTTAACTACATAAATATAATCACTTACAAACTCCGTTCCAAAATCACATGATTAACTTATTAATATTTATATATTAAAATTACCTCACAATTTGTGGAAAATTTCTTTATACACCACATTAGATGTGGTATCATTCGTCTGACCATCTTTTTCACAAATGAGAACTTTGAGACCTTTTTTACTGGTGACTCTTGATATTGCCACATTCAACTGACCGTGGCTAAATACATGTCGGGGAAGGTAGAGCCCAACGTGTGAAAGTGATTGTCCCTGACTCTTATTTATAGTCATAGCAAAGCAAACGACCAAAGGGAATTGTCTCCGTTTAAACTTCACAGGAAATTTTGTCAAATCTGATGGGCTCAAGATCATTCTAGGAATAAAAACCTTCATTCCAACATTTTTACCCGACAATATTTTTGCTTCAACTACGTGCTTTCCAAGATTTGTGACAATCATTCTCGTTCCATTGCATAATTCTGAAGCTTGATCAATATTCCTGAGCAGCATGATCATATACCCAACTTTAAGCTTGATGATGTGATTTGGCAATCCCGAGCATTTAATCATATTTAGAAACTCAACTGAAAAAACATCCTCATGTCCTGTAATATCTCCATCCTCCTTACTGATGCTATCTGAACTCATATACTCCACCTCTTTACCGGGCAACAATGACATCACATAATCATTTATGCAATCTACTATTTCATTCGTTGGTGCCAAAATAGCTCTACTCTGAAAGAATCCATCAAGAAACATATTTTTTTAATATGTCAGGATATGTATATTCAACGATAGCTGCAATAGGATCATCTGCATCTCTTATAAGAATGTCATCCGGTATCGTAATATCAGCTTCTCCGTCATTTTCTTCACCGGCATTTCCATATCCGACCTGTAATATCCATTCAGCAAAATCCCTAATCTCTGAAACATCTGAAGAAGATGAACCGACATATGTATAGACAATATTGTTACTATAAAACATTTAAATAAATAAATAACGGAAACATAAAATATATAATTTTTGATAGCAGATGAGATTACCTACTGATAAGTGACTATTATATAGTCATTTATCCTAAGTTTTTATATATTTTTACTTAGTTAAATCATCATTTTCACCTCATTTTAAGTACATTTTAGTTCCTTTTTATATTTATTAGATTTTACGCTTTTCGGTATAGTCTATGCATTTTAGACAGGTTTTGGAGTCTATTTTATGATCAAAAAGATGCCAGGACACTTTGATGCAAAGGCATGGAGGAGCACCAAACAAAACAAACACACAAGCCAAAAAAATCAGATGGAGCGGCCGTGCAGCCAAAAGTGAGCGGCCGTGCACTTGGCCATTTTCAGGCCATTTTTGGCCCCAAAGCTCAGAGTGGCCGTGTCTTGAAAGTTGATTGGCCTTGTTGTTCTTCGGAGCGGCCGTGCAGCTTAGAGTGGAGCGGCCGTGCAAGATGTCTAAACTCAAATTCAAAATTGGCGCCAAGGGAGCACGGCCGTGCAACTCCCTTGACACGGCCGTGCAAGTCGCGTCTGCAGATTTAAAAGGCACCTTTTGGAGGCACCTTCTTGAAGAGTTCCCTCCCCATTATAAAAAGACCCCTTGTACTCAGTCTTAGACATCGGAAAAATACCGAATTTTCATAGTATTTACATCAGAGATTGTTAGAAATTAGATACAAATACTTGTTACATTGATTTTCAAAGATCCTTTGAAGATCAAAGTCTACATTTGTTCTTGAAGTTACTTTGAAAAAGAAGCAATAAAGTGAAGCATTATTCACAGCCATTCATCTCTCATAAGTTTCTCTTACTCTATTCTTATTATTATTGCTTATATGTTTTACATGGCTAGTGAGTAATCCTCCTTGTTCTTGGGATTGGAAACTCAAAGCATAACTGTTCATCATCTTAAAATGTGAAAGTTTTGTCTTCTATCTTCATCTAAATAATTTCTTTATATTAATCTCTAAATGTCTTACATTTTGGAGACGTCCAACTTGTATGATTCAGTCAATTGAGAGAAGGACCTAGCGGAGAATCTCGATTGACGGAACCATATAAAGAAACTGGATTCCATTGATCACGAAAGTAGTTCAACGGCCTAGGGATGTTCCTTTAATGAAAAGTATGTTGACTCTCGTTCTTAGTGGATTCTTACTAATTATGGTCAGCTAGAGATAAGCCAGAATGCCCGTTTGTGACAGGGCGGGTGACGCAGCACGGAAGCCGGATAGATTTCGTGATTAGCGCACTAATCACAAGAACTCTTCAAGCGAAGAATCCTCAAACACAATACTGGAATCCACCAGCAGTAATCTGGAATCCACCAGGAATTAAGAGAAAAACTCTTCAAAATTGATTAATCAAAAGCTGTCCAACTCTTTTACAAAAATCCTACCATAACTATTTATACTAATCAAAAGAACATTCTAGAAATAAAACCCTACAGCAAACCCTAATTATAAAGATTGAATATTAAATCCCTAAAATATCCTTAAATTAAAGAAAAACAAAGTAGCAGCAATAGAAAACAACGCAACATCACAAATCCTTCTCGTCGGCGTGAGGCGGGCGCCTGGGCCTTGGAGAGGCGGGCGCCTGAGAGGCCGCATCTTCCTCCGTCGTGGAACCACCTTGAGGCGGACGCCTGGGCCAGAATGGGGCGGCCGCCTGGGCGGCAGAGACTTCAACCGCAATTGAACCAAGGTGAGGGATCTTCGGTGGGCTCCTGGGCTTGTGTGGCGAACCTCTCCTGCATCAGTCAACCACTCTTCAAAAGAACTCGACCCCGAGTTCATATCTGATATTTGAGAAGATCCACCCCAAAAGAACAAATACTTCGAATAAACCAATGTTCTCCTCGTCCTCGGAAAGAAGAAGAATTCTCTTCCGTCCCAGTGAAACAAATACTTGGAATAAATTTGTTCTTTGAGCCCATACCAATGTAAATTTTGTTTTTCCAAAAATAAAATTATGCTAGCAATGTCGACAATCATCCGGCGATCGTCCGTCCCATCTCCCCCAAAGTCAATAATAAATACAAAATTAACGTCCCTCATGGACTCTTCCATAAACTCCCAATTATTCCTTTCTTTCTCCTTCCCATGATCAAGAATAAAAATATCATCGAATTTAAATTCTTCTGACCAATCAATTACACCCACGACCTGCTCAAAAATCGATGGTGTAGACCCAGTAATCTCACCCACATCTTTATTCATGGGCTCAATTAGGGCATGATCATGGACCATAATATTTGTAGGAACCATGATACTTGTGGGAACAACTTCACATACCTGAAGGATCTCGTATTCTGCACATAAATCTGCCCCTTCCTCCACCTTCTCTTCAGATTCGGCCAAGGGAACTGCTGGAAAGACGGATTTGTCGACTTCTGGAACTTCTTGAACATCAATTTTGTTATTCTGCAACAAGACCTCGAACTGGCTCCGACGTTCTTCTTCAGCACGTTCATAGACTGCAGATCTACGCGCTTTCAGTTTCTGAATCTTGGCAGTGTAGTGATCGGCTTTGTCGGCATAGAAATTGGCTTCCATCCTATGTCGCTGCCTAAGCACTCGCTCCCTTGATGCTCGATTCAGATCTCTGATTGATTTATATTTCTGCACAAGTCGATCATGCTTGTCCGCTTCGTCGAGTTCTTCTTCCTCTAACTCTAGAAAATATTGTTCCTGTTGTCGAGCACGATCCAATCGACGATCTATTTCGTGAATAACCTTGTCATCAGATCTTGTTACTTGAACCCCCATAACGAATCAGCGATGAAAAGACAGGATATGGCCTGCTCTGATACCAACTGACGCAGCACGGAAGCCGGATAAATTTCGTGATTAGCGCACTAATCACAAGAACTCTTCAAGCGAAGAATCCTCAAACCCGAAGAACTGGAATCCACCAGTAATAATCTGGAATCCACCAGAAAATAAAGAGAGAAAAACTCTTCAAAATTATATTATCAAAAGCTGTAAACTCTTTTACAAAAATCCTACCATAACTATTTATACTAATCAAAAGAACATTCTAGAAATAAAACCCTACAGCAAACCCTAATTATAAAGACGGAATATTAAATCCCTAAAATACCCTTAAATTAAAGTAAAACAAAGTAGCAGCAATAGAAAACAACGCAACATCACAAATCCTTCTCGTCGGCGTGAGGCGGGTGCCTGGGCCTTGGAGAGGCGGGCGCCTGAGAGGCCGCATCTTCCTCCGTCGTGGAACCACCTTGAGGCGGACGCCTGGGCCAGAATGGGGCGGCCGCCTGGGCGGCAGAGACTTCAACCGCAATTGAACCAAGGTGAGGGATCTTCGGTGGGCTCCTGGGCTTGTGTGGCGAACCTCTCCTGCATCAGCGGGAGTACCATAAACGGAAATCTCAAACAATTATGACATAATTAGTGAAGAATACAAACGCTACTGTCTTAACCCGAAGTAGTGTAGGCCTAACATACCATCCTTGATTTTTATGAAAACCTTTATTTCTTAAGACAATGACTATTTGATGAATAAATTATGTGTATGATTTCCAATCCCGAGAATGCTTCGTTATATAAAGTTTTTAAAAGTATTTTCTGTACATGTTTCTTTCTATTTACAAAACTAATCTTTATCTCCCCCAATCTTTTCTATAGTTTTAATAAAGACAAAAATAATTCCTAAGTAAACCCTGTCTCTATGGGATCGACCCGTACTTGCACCCGCTATATTGCAATAGCCCGTGCGCTTGCGGATATTAAATAAACCGTTAGGTTTAGACCTTCAACACCTGCAACCTCATGTTTTTTGTCAATTTAAGGACTTCACATGAATTTCAAAGTTTAGATGAACTGATGGTAGCATGCACAATATCATGTCGGCTTCCTTTAGGAACAACCGACAATATTTGCCTGAAATCACCTCCTAACGCAACAACTAATCCACCGAAGGGCTTATCAGAACATCGACCGTCAGAAATACGCATAATGTCCCTCAAGCTCCTATCAAGAGCCTCGAAGCAGTGCTTGTGGGTCATTGGAGCCTCATCCCAAATTATTAGCTTTGTTTTCTTTAGAAGACCACACACTCACTACAAGAAACATAAATATTAGGGTCAGCCTTTTCCCGTCCTAAATAATCAATTTCCCATCCTTAATAGTATTTAGGTCGGCGTTTGGGACGGGAAACGAGGGTCCTAAATAACATGCAACTCTAAAAGTTTTAGGACCCCCGTCACCGTCTCAAATACCTTATTTAGGTCGGGATATTACCAACCCTAATAAAAAAATTGCGAGAAATTTTTGGAGCCAAAAAGTTTTTGGTACCAGTTGTTAAGGACGAGGTGCTGACCCAAATAATATTTGGCGCCTAACATTTTTTTGGAGGGAAATTATTAGGGGCCATGTCGCCCGACCCAAATATATTTTTGCGCCAAAAACACATTTTTTGTGGAAAAGTAATAAGGTCGGATATAGACGACTCAAATAAAATTTGATGTCAAAATGTGAATATTTACCATTAATTATCAAACACTACTAATCTTTTACTAATTATATATATACAAAACCCATAATAAGATGAACGATAAGCAATAGCAAATTGTTTGAAGTCTTTGTAGGCTGCATATCATAGGATAACATGTATTTGAACTAAAAAATTGACCCACATCCAGCGAGTACAATTGAGAAATGATACGTATTATCAACCACATTGAAAACAACAACATTACAATGGTTCAACTACCGGCCCTCTTTGGAAAATAGGCTACAAGTTTAGTTTATACAATCCCTTGTCAATCTCTTATATCCACAAAGTTCATAGACTTTAAAAAACATAAGATAATAGTTTTAATTGTATCAACTTCAAACCTGAAAGTAGCTGTATAACTTGTTCAGTGCCTCGGGAGATAAAATATCATGAAGAAGTGTATAAAGCTTAAAAACAGGCTCCAAAACAAAGCCGCAACACCAGATGTGCTTGAAAACATCCATAATCCCAGATGGTGAAGATTCATCCAAGGATTTGTAGTTTTCAAAGACAAGCGCAAAAATCTGATCAATTTGGTCCTCCGTTTCCCCCAAGATTCGGTTCTGGTGAAGCAACCAACCAGAGATACAACGTTAGTAAAGTATAAGCAGCACAAAGTAAATTATTTACAAACACATTCCAACAATTATCTTTATATTGAAGGGTATTTTAGTGTTATAACACAACGAAACAAGTGACATTTAACTGATATAATGACAAGAAATTCAAAAAACATGTCGTTACCTCTTGATGACTAAGAGTTCTTTTACTGTGACCCTTCATTATTACCGACAATAATAAATCATAAACCAGTGTAAGACAATCAGCTGTTGGAGTAGCAACATCCATGCCATATGAAAGATATCTGAATACAAGCATCAAAAAGAGCAAAGGTCAAAAGAATGATAAACCATTTTGTAGTGTTGGTCAAAACGTTCAATTAGTTACACAAAGAGCTAATTTCCCAATACCTTAGCCTCGTGTAAGCATCAAAAACCCCATAATATGATGAAAATTCAGTGAGTAGCCACTTCTAAGGGCCATCTAGCAATAAATTCCTTTGTTGAAAATGCTGAACTTTCATTGCAACTTCTAAGACAAGGTCATAAGCCACCGTCTCAGCAACAGAACCACACTGTGAATGAGGAAGAAGATGAGCAAAAATACATATATTTGTTTCATGATAGTTCATATTTCATTACATCAAGCAATATGAGGAACAATACCGGAAGAAAGTCAACCATCAGACCAACAATAACTCCCCTTTGAATCTTGCACTTCAACAATTAGGTCATCTCCTAGGCTATCAGGTAAACTGTAAAGTTGTCAGTACTTTCTTCAAGAAAAAGAATAAATAGAATAAAATGCAAAAGTGCAAATATACATACAATATATGGGTTTCACCGGATCCAGGTTGCATACGAACAGCATCCTCTTCAGTTGAGCTTTTAAGTCTTATAAAGCAAGAGCATGTCTCTGTTGACATTTAAAAATAGTACATTGAATGAGAATTTCATAATCATGAACAATTATACCCCCTCCATCCCATAATGATAGTCCTACTTTCCATTTTCGTTTGTCCCAAAGAGTAGTCCCATTTCTGAAATTGAGGGTTCAAATTCACTAAACTTCCAAAAGTACCATTGTGATAAAAGGGAAAAACCCACTGCACCTGTGATAAAAATTAATTAGCTATATTGTGGAACTTAACTTGGCTGACTTTTCTTACAAAAAGAATTGGTCAACTGGTCTAATTCCTGTATCTTACGGAATGCTATTGTAGTTTTTAAACCTCATTAAGGATAAATATGGAAATACATCACTAAAGTTATTGAATAGTCAATTGGGGCTATCAATTTGGGACAGAGGAGTAGTTAGTAGCTGATTGGTTTGTCCAACATGTCACTAAACTGACTGGCAAACAATAAGGAACTCTACACCGACATCACTGACTCAATCCTTTCTCAAAGGGCTATTAATATTACAGCAGCTACCATATTTACCAAACACTGAGACAGGGATAACCAAGTCTTCAGCAAAGACATACCTTGCACAACTTCATAGGATGATGGGGTGCTGCGCAGAGTAGATACTCCAATCTTAAGAAGTCCCGAGACTTGTTTTATATACTGAGTGCTGTAAGTATGTCAATTCAATTCGCTACCTTTTTAGGTGCATTTTAATGTGATAAAATTGCATTAGGGGCATTTTGGTAAATTTTCGGTCTATTCCGAGACTTCCGGAAACAGCTCATAAGTTTATCGCGAATGAAGTACTTTTCAGTACTTTGCTCATGCTAAAGGACCTACAAGGAATAAACCTATTTTGGACCTTTTGGGTATTAACTCAGAATGTTCCAGAACCAGGTTTTGGTGCCAGAAACGGTTAGTGACACCTTGTGTCACGCGACAACTCGAAGCCTTGGAAAGTGGTTACAGAAGGTCGTGCGACACCATGTGACCATCACCTGCAGCCTATAAATAAGACCCTACCTCTCTCATATCTGGATCCACTTTTTGCCTACTGTTACCCTGCCAGTTTGGAAATACGCCACACACTGCAAACACACACACCTACCTCTCCTACCCAAATTCCCCAATTCTCCCTCCAATTCACCTTAATTCACCCATCACTACTTGGATTTTCCATCCATCAATCCATCCCAGCTCAAGCAACCTCAGAACCAGTTGTTGAAGGGTTCTATACCAAACCTGGTATAGAATTCGTGGAATCATCAAAGGTAACCACTCAATTTCATCTCTCTCTCTCTCTCTCTCTCTCTCTCTCTCTCTTATTTTACCATTTTCATAATCCAAGCATTTCATTCTCTTTGGGTTTAGTAATCCGACTCCATTTGTCTTGATTACTGAACCCCAATCGCAATCTCTCTGTTTAATCATTGTGTTTTGTATAATTGCATGCTTATGGTTTGATCATTGTTGAAATTGGTGTTTAATTCCCAAGGGAGTGTGGATCTCTCCATATCCACACCCCCTTGGTTGAATTATTGTCGAATTGTTCATTTCGAAGCTTAATTGATTGTTTATTCAGATCTGTGTTGGCTTCTGGTTCTTCTGGGTGCAGCTTGTTAGATCTCTGCAGATGGACACCTTGTGTCACGCGACACATCGTGCCTGGGTGGATCCTGTGTCACGCGACACATCCAGCCATGCATGTTCTGTGTCACGCGACACACTTTGTCTATTTGCAGAGATCACTTTCCTTTGTAATCTGTTCTGATCTATTGTAATTGGGATGTGGCCTCCCTAACCAAATGGCTCACAAGTTGTAAGATCTCAGTTCAATCAATAAAATTCATGTTTTACCACACTTGTCTATTATCATTGTTTGCACACACCTTGAATTATTTGGATGTTTAATTAGAAAGACTCGTCCACGGACGAGGCGTGTTGGGTGAACTCTCGGTTCTTCCCAACACGTAACCTGATCCCCGGACCCATTTTCTCTTTCAAAGGTTTTTCAAAGTGTACCTTAAAATGTGGCGTGGCGACTCCTAAATTTTCATAAATAATTTCGGCGAGCGTACATTCAGTGGCGACTCCGCTGGGGATACACTTTTGAAAACCTGTTTTTCAAAATTAAGAGGGTCATGCTTTCATTCATTTGAACATCCAGCATATTCATCTTTGTGTGCATCATTGATAACCTTGTGTGGTACATGCATTTTATGAGGTTTTGAGACTTGTGTGCCTTTTGTGTGCTTCATGATGATTATTGCCATGCTCTGTTATATTGCTTTGTCCCTTGCCATGAGGAGGCAGGGGCTGAATTCCATTTTGCAGGTTCAGGTTCAGTGACTATCCAAGTCGTGCGACATTTTTGTGCCATGCTGTCCTGTGTCACGCGACATGATTAGTCACTGAGCAGTTTTCAGATGCTGGTTTGAGGGCAGTCCCTTGGATCAAATTGCGCAGTTGATTGTTGTACCCCTTGTTTAACCTGTGAGAGTGTGTGTGTTTTCTCCTTTGTTTTTCCTTTCTAAAAAAAAAATAAAAAAATTTTTCATTTTCATAAAATAAAAGAACATAGTCATCCGCACACTACACCACATAGATTTAGAACCCTCGGGTGCGATTGACGGCATCGCGGACGGTGATGTATGTCGCCTACGCTTGAGCGCCTAATATCAAACCTATCCCCCTAGCGCATCATAGGTGGCGCCACACTTTAATGCTTACCCACGGTTGGTTTTTTGGATACAATATTTTAATCACATTAAAATGAATTGTTTTGAAATTTACAATAGGCCTTCATACATTTCCCAAAACCTTGCACCTTGTGGGCATGTTGCCAATGCAACATGGTTTCACGTGGGGACATGTCACTCTCGTGATGTGTCTTAACGAGAGATCATGCCGCATTGTCACCATGCACCGACGAGAGGTCATGCCGGATTTTTCTTTGAAATTCTTCAAGAATACCCGTTATGCTGCCCAAATTTCCCCAGGAAATTTTGACCACCTCTCCGTCTCACATCGTGCTTAGGTCTTGTTTAAGTATCATTCCCTATTATTAATTTCAAAGCGATGCATTTGGTGTAATTTGAATGTTGCGTCTTTAGGTCTTCCCGAGGTATAGATTGCGTAAATAAAGGCTTATTCTTTCCCAACCGTATTTAGGATTTAAAATACCAATTTATACTTGAACATAAATAAATTGTTTGCGCGAGTCCTTCCCTTTTTTCCTTTCCCTCTCCCGTACTTCCCCAAAGTCTTCTTCCTTCACCACCTTATCAATCCATATCTACCCCTGCAGTTACGGCGAGTTGGATCCGCTCTTCTGTTCCAGGAGCCCGTCTAGTCCGTGTTGTCAAGGAGGTGCAAACAGTTTCTGGGGTTTCAGTCAATTCAGAATCAGAAATTGCAGAAAATTGTGATGTGTTTTCGACTCAGTCTGCTGGAGGTTCAGTTTCGATGGGTCAGCCGGGTTTGAATGACATGTCCGTAGAAGAGTTGAGAGTAACTCTGGAAGCTGCTTTGGCTAGGGAACGTGAATCCCACTTGCTGGCTTAGAACGCTAAAGCCCGAGAGGAGGAAGCCCACGCCCGTTTTGTCGAGGCCATGAGAGCCAGGGGAATCATGGTGCTCCGCCGAGAGGATGGTTCTTACGAAGAAATCACCGAAGATAGTAATAACGGGATCGGATCTGCTTCCCCTATTCAGCCCGCTCATCACTCTGCACCTCAACCCAACTACCATGCCATGCCTCCTCCCGTGAGTTATGCTCCTCGTCCTGATCGGATGCCGTCTCCGGAAATGGCCGTGAATACCCAAGGAAGGGTTCCTCCCCCAATCGCTCAGATACATAGCCAAGTTGCTCAGCATGGGTTCAGCAAAAGTGGTAGTCAACCATCGAACTTTTTCGATCTGACCTCCTCTCTAATTCCTAATGTCTCAGTGCCGCAAGCTCGCACGGATTCCGGGCCCAAGGAAGCTATTCCCAACCCAGTGTCGGCATGTATCAAGACAGTTATCAGTATGGACAATCCAGTCAGTAGCAGGGTGTCTTCCAAGCTCCACAACAGTAGAACAGTCAGTATCGCCTATCAGGAAACCAAGTTTGTCGATCGCTTCCCCCAAAGATCCCTGCACCGCCCCCGCCCGAAGCAACTTCTCCCAGCCCGCAGTTTGTTCTCCTCTCACTCAGCACCTGTATGGTTCTACCCCATATTCAGTTCCCTGTATTAGTACCGTATTTTCTACCCAAGGTCAATTTGGATATCAATCATAGCTTAGTCCACGTAATCCCAATGTTCGCTTTAATGGGTACGATATGTACGGGAATCGGATTCCCAGTTCAGTAAGCCTGTTGGATAGCAACATCAGCATCCCCAGTACTTTCGGTCTTCCCTTGGCTACCTTGCCTATTAGATCTGCTCCAGAACTTCCATTGCCGTCCTTGACTGTGGCTCTCGCACTCGAATCCCGGAATGACTCCGGAGGTGACAGCTTTGTTAAGGCAAATGCAACAACAAATCGATAGATTAACAGTAGGTTCCAGCGGCCTTAAAGTGGTTGATCCGGCTCAAGTAACGCCTCTTCCCCATAAATTCAAGATGCCCAAGATGGAGTTTGATGGCACAGCGTGCCCAAAGACCCATATCGATACCTACGTAATGACGATGGGGGCAATGGGTTGTACACCCGAGTTTATGGCATCTCATTTTCATCTGACTCTAAAAGGCCCGGCGCTCACTTGGTTTTTGGCCCTCAAGCAAGAATGTCGCTCCACCTGGAGCCAGATCACCGAAACTTTCTTGGAGAAATACAGGGAAACCTAGAGTGGCATACTACCAGAGACGATCTAGTGGGCACTATTCAGAAAAGTGATGAGTCGATAACAGAGTTTTACAAGAGATGGAATGCCAAACTTAATGAGCTGTCGGAACCGATCCCCCTACAAGATCAGAAAGATATCTTCCTGTCATGTGTGAAACCTGTATTGAGAGAGGCCATTGGAAAGGGATGGTACCCAGATCTAAGAGAAATGGTTGGAATGGGCGCTCGAAGTGAGAACAGGCTTTTTAATCTCACCCCAAGTGCAAGTGCTAGCGGTAATAGCGGAAGCGGAGGATTTCGGTATCGGGCACCCAACCCAATCTCTGCCATGGCGCCGAAAGGAAGGGAGATGGTCAAGGATAGTAGCATCAATAATCTGAAAGGAGGAAACAATAATGGACAGAATGGTGGGAGGTTCCAGCCGAAGCAGCAACGAAGATTTGACGACTTGGGTATGACTACTGAGGAAGTATACAATGGGTTGCTAAGAACTGGGATGATTAAGCCCTTGGACAACTACAGTCCTCTTAATCCTAATCCCAATCTCGACACAAGCAAATATTGTCGATTCCATCAGTACCCAGGACACACCACCAATACCTGCTTCACACTCAAGAGGATTATCCAAGGCCTTGTTGACGAGAAGAAGATCGAAAAGTCTCCCCGTCCTAACGTCGTCAACAACCCTCTGCCCAGCAACAATGTGAACCTAATCGATTTTGGTCAGGATTATTTCGTGAATGTAATAGAATTTGAAGAGTCTGTAAGTGGCAAAGTTAGTGGTGATTGTAATGAAGTAATGGCTGATGTAACTCCTTGTTTTAATGAAATGAAAGACAATTTCTGCTACGTCTTGTATCTCGATGATTTGTATGATTTAAATAATGCTGTTGATTACGATGAATATGAATAGCATTTGGTTATCAACGCTATATCCTCCGTAGTCCCAAAAGAGTCCCCAATCTCTTTGGAAGAGCTTAAAATAGTAGCTAACTTGGAGGCATCGGTGTCCATAAACGAGATAAGACAAGCAGCATGGCCATACAGCACTCGCTCCGCTCTGCTTACGCTGGCAGAACTTAAAGAAGCTAGCAGAAATTTTGTGGTTGAGGATGGTCAAGAGGTTAACTTGTTGACACGGTCAGGTAGAATGTTGGGAGCAGATAGTGCTGATCCATCCGGAAAGGGCAAAGGGATTGTGCTTTCAAACCCCCAGGCTTCTCGAGATCCTTACAGATTAGCAGGAAATGAAGAAATCCAAGAGGACCCAATTTTAACGCAGTTGAAGAGAACCCAGGCCGATATCTCTTTGTGGTCCCTTCTTACATCTTCTTACCCCCACAAGCTAAAGCTAGAAGAGGCTCTATCCAAAACTAAGGTGTCCGTCAATGCAACTCCAGATGAGGCCTGCCAGTTGATCAAAACAGCCCAATATGGGAACATTATCACTTTTACAGATCTTGATTTGCCTTCTTAAGGTTCAAAGCACAACGAGTCTATGCACATCACTGTGCCCTTGGAGGGAAGTCGAATCCCCCATGTGTTGGTGGATAATGGTTCGGCCATGAATGCGCTTCCTGCAAAGATGATGAGCATGCTAGATATTGATGCACAGAGTCTTAAGCCGTCCAACCAGACTATAAAAGCCTATGATTCGACTTCCAGAGCAGTGTTGTGGATTGTTTCTTTGAATTTGTTATTCGGGGGTAAGGAAATGGCAGTGGAATTCCAGGTCATCGATATTCCTGTCACGTTCTCGGCATTATTGGGAAGACCATGGATACATGAGATTGGAGCAGTAGCCTCCACCCTTCATCAATGTTTGAAGTTTGTGCAAGATGGTATTTTGACAACCATTTACGGGGACAGTGTCACTATTAGGGAGACCAGCACCAATACCATGTCGGTAATGGAAATCAGGCTTGACCAAGAAAGTCTGATGCTTAGTGGTTTCACGATCGAGAAGCCGAAAGGGCAGGTCTGCACTATCGATCTAACGACTTCCTCGGACAAAATTCCTCCCGTAGTGAAGATGATGAGAGGCATGAGCTACGTTCCTGGCCTGGGGTTAGGAAAAACAAGGGCTGTGTAAGCTTGAGATACCGAAACCTAAAAGAAACAGGCAAGGTCTGGGATATGTTGTGACTGGAGAGGATAAGAATATGATAAGGCTGAAGCACTTAAAGAGCGGATGACCTTAGCTGCCGGCAAGAGATACAAAAAGCCTGATGTGCGCCCTTATAGCTGGTCTCTAAACAAGCACTTTGTCAAGGAAGATGTTGAAATGTTCGTTTGCCCGGAACCAAAGCTAAGTCAGATGGAAGAGAGGGTGAAGATGATACGAAGGTTTGCCACCAGCCAGGATCCGATAAAGGAAATGTTCGTCAGTCTGCCCTGGAGACCAGGCGTTACTGCCACATATGAGAACAGCTATCACCTTTGGGGGCCCGATTATGTCAACCAGTTTGAGAAGCTTGCTCTAGATGAGCCTGTGATACACAAGATTCGTGGTACTGACCCCATGGACATGGATGGTGACCTGGCAAATCTGTTCGGAGATCAGGGGCTGCCAGAGCCTAAAGGTGGTATGCATTCAGCGAATGTACCTGCAGAAAGGGTTGTTGTTGCAAAAGATCCCCGGGACTTGATCGAGTTTTCCTCAGATGACGATATAGTGGCCATGCTTGAATTTGAGAAGGGGCCAGTTGTGGATCCGAGCACTTGGGAGACAGTTGCAGAGAGGCCATTGCAGAATTGGACTTCCTACCAGGGACCGGTCGCCAGTAGGGAGACTATGATCAAGAAACTTGGGCTCAAGCCTCGTCCCAGTCCCTCTGTATCTAAGTTTGTCCCCCACGTCTTGAGTCATTCCCATAAGTCCCTTGTAATCGAGTTTGAGTCCTCTGATAGGTCTGACGTCCTCACGACCGAAGACCGTCGTCGTGTTGTAGATACCGTTTTCCCATTTGCTCTTAATAAAATGGTCGATCTTTCCGAGTATCCCGTGATTGCAAACTTAACGATTGAACCCTTAACCAAAAATGAGCATAAAGATTTAAAAATAATTAAGCAAGAATCAATTGAAGATAATGCAGACTTAATAGATGAACAAATTTTAGAAAATAGTTCAAAGCAGGTTTGCGATCGAAAGGAAAGCCAGGCCCAATCTGCCGATGAGATATTGACGACGATGAATCTGGGAACAGCTGAGGAACCCAAAGAAACGCAAATTGGTAGCTTCTTCTCCAGAGTTGAGCGTGATGCCCTGATCGAGCTGTTTAAAGAGTTTGTAGATGTCTTCACCTGGTCCTACAAAGACATTCTTGGGCTGGACACATCTATTGTGGAGCATCGGATACCCCTGGATGCGGATGCCAAGCCGATCAAGCAGAAATTGCGGCGGATTAAGCCCGAATGGTCTTTACAGGTTAAAGAAGAGATTTAAAAACTCCTGCAGGTGGGCTTCATCAAGGTAATTGAATATCCGACCTAGCTTGCAAACATCGTGACGATCACAAAGGCAAATGGAAAGGTATAGGTTTGTGTAGACTTCCGAGACCTCAACAAGGCTAGTCCCAAGGATGACTTCCCTCTGCCGAACATTGATATGCTTGTGGATGCAACAGCGAACTATGAAGTCAAGTCCTTCGTTGACGGCTTTGCGGGATACAATCAGATTAAAATGGCTGAAGAAGATCAGGGAAAGACAGCATTTACCACTCCTTGGGGCACTTACTGCTACACAGTGATGCCATTTGGGTTGAAGAATGCTAGGGCTACCTATCAAAGGGCCATCACTACTCTGTTCCACGACATGATCCATAAGGAGATTGAAGTCTATGTTGATGATATGATCATTCATTCAAAGGGGTCAGAGGGACAGCACTTCATTGATCTAAGGAAGTTCTTCAACAGGCTTCGGGAGCACTCCATGAGATTAAATCCAGCCAAGTGCACCTTCGGGGTTTTCCGCGGAAAGGTCTTGGGGTACATGGTCACAGAGCGCGGTATTGAGGTTGATCCCAGAAAGGTTAAAGCAATCGTTGAGATGAAGCCACCGAGAACTGTCTCTGAGGTAAAGGGTTTCATGGGCCGTCTACAGTACATCAGCCGATTTGTCAACCAGCTGACTTCTATGTGTGAGCCAATATTCAAACTGCTGAAGAAGAATCAGGAGGTGATCTGGAACGAAGAATGCCAGTTAGCTTTCGAGAAGATCAAAGCTTATCTCGTTAACCCTCCCATCCTTTGTCCGCCTCATGGGAGAAAACCTCTACTTCTATACTTGAAGGTCACAGATACAGCCATTGGGGCCATGCTAGCGCAAGAAAAGAAGGACTCCAAGGTAGAGAACGCCATCTATTTTGTCAGCCGCAAATTCCAAGGTAGCGAGTTAAATTACTCCGCCCTAGAGAAGACGTGTGCAGCTCTGGTTTGGGTGGTCGAAAGTTGAAACACTACATGTTGTCCCACACAGTGCATCTGGTCTTCAAAATGGACCCGATCAAGTACTTATTTCAGAATGACATAGGCAGTATCTCCACCAGACTTGCAAAATGGACCTTCTTCCTAGCAGAGTTTGATATTAAGTATGTCATTCGGAAAGCAATCAAAGGACAAGCTTTGGCAGATTAGTTGGCTGACTCTCCCAGCACAGAAGCCCGGGGGCCAGATCTTCAGTTTCTTGATGAGGGGATTTTCGTTGTAAGAAGCGGCAACCGATGGCAGCTATTCTTCGATGGTGCGGTGAACAAAAGAGGAAATGGCATCAGGATGGTTTTAGTAGACCCGAATGATATGCAGACCCCCATCTCCATCAAGCTAAACTTCTCATTCACCAACAACGCAGTCGAATATGAAGCTTGCATAGCCGGTCTTGAGGCTGCCCTTGAGCAAAATGTGGATGAGTTGGAAGTGTTTGGAGATTCCCAGCTGATAATTAATCAAGCCGCCAACAGATGGAAAACGACAGATCCGTGTCTCCAGAAGTACCATGCTTATATTGCAGAGCTTGTCGGCCAGTTTAAGGAAGTGTCATTCTAGTTCCTGCTGCGAGATAAGAACAGATTCGCCGATGCATTAGCCACTTTGGCTTCTTTGGTGGAAATACCGGAAAGGAAAGTCAATCAAACTGTTCAGGTCGGAAGGCGAGAGAATCCGGCATATTGTTGTGAAATCGAGCTTGAAAGCCGTCGATGAGCCGTGATGTACGACCGAGATCTTTCAGTATCTCAAGCATGGTGCGGCATCCTTCCCTGTTGATGAAGAGGGTGACCTAAAAGGTATCGGAGCCAAGAGTCTGCAAGCCCTGAAAAGGCTATCAGCACAATATGTCATACTTGGCAATGAGTTATGGAAGAAAAGGGAAGGCTGCCCACTCCTGCTCTGTATCAGCAAAGAGAAAGCTCAGAGAGTAATGGAAGACGTTCATAATGGTGCCTGCGGACCTGAAATTACCCGGGATCCGGCTCGCGCGCGGGGCCCCGGCATCTCGCGTTCGTCGCTGTTCGGGAAGTCGCCCGGATCCGAGAGGCAGCACAATCGCGCCCCGGCATCTGGCTTATTCCGTTTTAGCGTTGCGCGTTGGAGGTGTCTCGCCGTTTTGCTTTCGCATTTTGTAGAGTCGCCACGCCGTTTTTATTAAGCCCAAAACATTGAAAAAGGGCATCAGTTTAAAGATAATTTTAAACTGTTTTTGTGTGATGAGATTTTGAGTTCGGAGGTCGATGACTCCCGGAAGAGAATATTAGAATATTAGAGCTCACCCGAGTAGCCTCGTAAAAACGAGTCTTTCGGATACCCCTAATATCCTTTAAATGTTGTGTGTGTGTGTGTGTGTGCTTTTAAAAATGCATGCTGTATCGGATGTCTACATTGTATGCTATGTATGGAAATGTATTGAAATAGTATAGGAAGGAAGCCTTACCAATGTTGGTTCGTGTCTGCCTTCTCCGCCGGGGAATGGTGTTTGAGGTCGGAGTAGCGTTCGGTATGGATCGGGATTGCTTAGTGGAGATGCCGGTTGTCCGCGGACAGAGTTTCGGCGTGAGTTGAGGTTGCGCTGCGTTCGGGCGGAGGTTCGGCGTGCGTGGGGATCGTCGGGATCACTCGGGCAGGTTCGGCGTGCGTTGTGGTGGCGAGAGTCACTCGGGCGAGTTTCGGCGTGATTTGGGATCGTCGGTTTGACTCGGAAAGAGCCGGGACACCGTGGGAAAGACCGTGCAAGGCCTCGGAGTACCACGAGGGGCCTCGAGTACCTCGAGAGTGCCTCGGGGCAGCGCGGGAGCGTCTCGGGAGCGCTCGGGAGGCTTCGGAGCACCTCGAGGGGGCTCGGAAGGCCTCGGAAGGATCCGAAGGGGCCGGGAATGCCTCGAAAGGTCTTAGAAGGGGAGCCGAAGGCTTAGGGAGGAAGAGAGAAGTGGGAGGTGTGTGAAAATGAGGAGGGGGAGCCCTCTATTTATAGTAAAAATTTCGGAGCAAAGAGGTCCGTACGGACCTTCTTGGTTATCCGTAATTTTGGATTTCCTCGATTTGAGGGAATGCAATGATGGAGAATATTCGGAATGATGATGTCCCCCATGCAATAAGGTCCGTACGGACCATCTTGCATGCAAAGAGGTCCGTACGGACCAACTCTGCAGTGGAAGTCATCATTTCTTCCGGATTTGAGGGAATATTGTGGACTTTAAGGGATTTAGTAATCATTGAAACAAAGAGGTCCGTACGGACCTTAATTGCTTTTACGATTTCTGAAAATTCCCAAAAGGTCCTTTTGTCCCCTTTTATCCCGCAAAGGCTCCTCCCTTGGTTTGTTTGGGGGTTTGAGAGGGTTTTGAGAGGGTTTTGAGTGAGAGAGGTCTACGAGACTGCGTGGATGAGTCTACGGTGTTTCCCGTGTGTTTGAAAGGGAGTGATCCAGTTGGGGTACTTACGAAGCCCTCGACGACGTCACTTATGAAAGAAGTGGGGTCGCCGATAAGATAAGGGTCCTAATCCTGGATCGCGTCTTTGGGAGAGGAAGTGGCCGTGAGGGTCAAAGTGAGGACGTGGTGGTGTCCTTTTGGGTGGCCGTTTAGGTCGATAGTGCAGACCACAGTGATAGGATTCCTACGTATCCCTGGCGGGAATCAAGCACAGTCGTAGTTCGGGTGTGGGGTGAGTGTTACGTGAATACGGGCGTGGTGGTGCCACGAAGTGTCGTGTGGCCGCCGAGGTCAGTGGTGAGGACGTGGTGGCGTCCTGGGTGACCGCATAGGTCGGTGATAAGGACGTGGTGGCGTCTGGGTGACCGCATAGGTCGGTGATAAGGACGTGGTGGCGTCTGCAGGTGGCCGCATGCATGGGTCGGTGAAGCCAGAGGCGTGGTGGCGTCACCCAGGTAGCCGCGTAGAGTCGGTGCGTAGAGCGTGGTGGCGTCACAGGTGACCGCATAGGTCGGTGATAAGTGACGTGGTGGCGTCCCGGTGACCGCGCATGGGTCGCTGGTAGGACGTGGTGGCGTCCCGTGACCGCATAGGTCGGTGATAAGGACGTGGTGGCGTCTGGGTGGCCACCGCGTAGGTCGGTGGATAGGGCGTGGTGGCGTCACAGGTGACGCATGGGTCGAGTGGTAAGGGCGTGGTGGCGTCCCGTGGCCGTATAGGTCGGTGATAAGGACGTGGTGGCGTCTGGGTGACCGCATAAAGTCGCTGAAGGACGTGGTGGCGTCCTGGGTGACCGTATAGGTCGGTGATAAGGACGTGGTGGCGTCCTGGGTGACCGCATAGGTCAGTGGTAAGGACGTGGTGGCGTCCTGGGTGACCGCATAGGTCAGTGATAAGGACGTGGTGGCGTCCTGGGTGACCGCATAGGTCAGTGATAAGGACGGGGTGGTGTCCTAAGATGTGGTGACCGCCGAGGTCAATTGTGAGGACGTGGTGGCGTCCTGGGATGGAAATTTTACGATTTTCCTAATCGGGTGGTTTAAGGCCTTCCGGGCCGGAGATAGTTGTGAGGACTTGAATCGTCTTCTGATTGCGGTTGGTGCCACGCTGGAGGACTTTGAATCGTCATCTGGCGGCGGTTGTTGCCATGCTGGAGGACTTTGAATCGTCATCTGGCGGCGGTTGTGGATGTAATGCGCGAGGACTTTGAATCGTCTTCTAGCCGCAGTTGTGGATGTAATGCGCGAGGACTTTGAATCGTCCTCTAGCCGCAGGTGTGGAGGCGTGGCTGCCTTGTGCTTCGAGAGGCGTAGATGCCATTTGTGTTTTTGCATGTTGATGTAGAAGGTTGGACTTACGATGACTGCCGGTGCTTGAGCTGCCGTTGAAGTGGGCAAGGATGATGGCCGATGATTGCTTTACCATTTGGCATTTTGGAGGCGCTTTGTGCCTTGGGACTTGTACTCGGAGGTGTTGGCTCCTTCTTGTGCTTGTTTTGCCGTTGAGTGGGCAAGGATGATGGCCGGTGCTGGGGATATGCAGTCTTGCATGACTTCCCTTTGACTTGTTGGGGGGAGGAGCTCGGGCTTACTTTGATGGCCGGTGCTTGAATTGCTGGGGATGCGTGACCTTGTAGGGGCCCTTTTCTATTGGGAAGATAACTTCGGACCTCTTTTGAGGGCCAGTGGTTGAATTGTCGTTGAGCGTTTGGAGGCGTCTTGTGCCTTGGGATTCGTGCTGGGAGGTGTTGGCTCCTTCTTGAATTGCCGTTGGAGTGGGCGAGGTCCGGTCTTATGATGACGGCCGGTGGTTGATTTGCCGTTGAAGTGGGCGAGGTCCGGTCTTACGCTGACGGCCGGTGGTTGAATTGCCGTTGGAGTGGCGAGAGTCCGGTCTTACGTTTGACGGCTTTCGTGGTTGAATTGCCGTTGAAGTGGGCGAGGACCGGTCTTACGTTTGATGGCCGGGGATTGATTTGCCGTTGAAGTGGGCGAGGACCGGTCTTACGCTGACGGCCGGGGATTGATTTGCCGTTGAAGTGGGCGAGGACCGGTCTTACGTTTGATGGCCGGTGGTTGATTTGCCGTTGAAGTGGGCGAGGACCGGTCTTACGCTGACGGCCGGTGGTTGAGTTGCCGTTGAAGTGGGCGAGGACCGGTCTTACGTTTGATGGCCGGTGGTTGAGTTGCCGTTGAAGTGGGCGAGGACCGGTCTTACGTTTGATGGCCGGGGATTGAATTGCCGTTGAAGTGGGCGAGGACCGGTCTTACGCTGACGGCCGGTGGTTGAATTGAAGGGTTAGGGACCATTCTGCACTTGGATTTGCTGGAAAAGGCCTTAGGACAGCCAGGGGCAAAGATTATAAGAGGCGGGGAAAGTAATTTGGCCACCCTTGCAAAGAGGTCCGTACGGACCAACCTCCGGTTGCAAAAGAGGTCCGTACGGACCACCTTGGTTTTTTACAGTTCCCGTGTTTTGACTGTGCTTAAATGCCGAGGCTCCCCCACTTCTTCTTCCTCATTTCCAGTTCGTGAACCAGGCGAGAGAGAGAGAAAAAATCCTCCATTTTTACACCAAAATCTTCCATTTTTCGCTTGAATCGCTTGCAATGGCGGAGGGATCTCGAAGGAGTCGTCGTCAACGCAGTCAGGAAGTGGTTGAGCAGCGAATGGAGCTTCAAAGAAATTGGATCTCGTTCGTTCCATCTTCGAAGAACCCGGATGTTTTGTATCCGAATCCGGAGGTGCACAATCGTCGCTCCATGAACGTTGGGGAGGTAAGAAATCTGTTCCGTTTTGATTCCCTGCTCGAATTTTTGAATGCTAGAACTAGGTTTTAGTTTTTCGCATTTTGAATTTTTTGTTATTATTTTATGCCTTTTTTGTGAAATTCTTGATGAATTGTTGAAAACAGACATGTAGAAATTGTGGGTATGTGTATTTTGTGCAGAAATGTGTAGATTAGCTCTTATTTGTGAAAATAAAGTGCCTATCTAGTGAATTGCATGCTTTGGTGTTTTGTACCGTATGCTATTTATGTATGTACATTATGAGAAAAAATTATCGTGTAGTGATAATTTTTGTGAAAAAATGTGACATGTGCCGTGTTTTGTGACGGGTTATATGTGAAAGTGTGTGCCGTGTAGGGACGGATTTTTTTTTTTTTGAAAAAAAATGTGTTATGCATATGTGTCGTGCCGTGTGTGCCATGTTTTTGGGTGACGGACTCTGTGGGGAAAATATGTGCAATATGTGTTGTGTTGGGACGGATTTTCTTTTGAAAATGTGTCGTGTAGGGTTTAATCCCCCCCCCCTTTTTTTCTTTTTTTTTGAGAAAGATGTATACAGTGTGTGCCGTGTTTTGTGACGGACTGCATGGGAAAAATTATATGCATGATATATGTGAAAAATCATGTGCATTATATGTGCATTATATGTGAAAAATATGTGCATTGTGTGCCGTGTTTTGTGACGGGTTACATGGAAAAATTATATGTATAATGTATGTGAAAATTATGTGCAATATGTGCCGTGTTTTGTGACGGGTTATATGTGCCTTTATATTAAGTACTGTGATTGACGTACCTTTCTTTGTGTTTACTGCGGGATGCGGGGCTTATGGCGGGAAGGCCAAGAGGATGAAGACTTCGGGGATCGCTCGAGGAGCATTGTGTGGAGCTATGGCGGCGGATGCCCGATATTTCCGTGGGCGGTAGGCCGAGTCCCCGGAGGCTGATTTATGCTTCTGGCCTAGGTGTGTTCGTTGAGAACACAGTGGAGTATCGACACGAGGAAGAACAAGAGTGTCTTCTGGGTTTATCCCAGTATTGGTGGGATACCACCCACACCTTCCACAGTGGGGCGAGGTGACGGTGACGCCGCCAGTTTCTTTGCTGCTATTACCGGGCTCTCCTTCAAAGGGGAGCTCAACGTGAGGTGGAGAGACATGATCTACGATGATGTGTTGGCCGAGTGGCCGGGCTTTGAGCCTCGTCCTCGCGAGGGCACAGGGATCTTTGTCTGGCGACGTGGAGATGAGGATCACGGCCGGTATTGGGGCCTACATCCGGAGTACCGGCCGGGTGGCAATGGAGCGATTGGCGCGCTCCTTCTTGTGGTATGCACTGTCCAGAGACTTTGTTCTCGAATCACGCGACCGCGGCTCCCTTTGCTCTGTTGGAGAGCTTGGCCCGATCTGGATAGGAGTGCAGTGACATTGCTTGGGCGAGGCGAGGCTTGGGCGAGCTCTACTTCTCCTTGGACCGGTTTAGCGAGGGTGGCGGATTCGTTGGCTTTGCTTTGACTTTGCTCGGGAGGTATGCGTTTATTCTTTGTTTTTGATTTAGCGATCTGTCATTTCTCCATTGTCTTTTGCACTCGAGCCTTCTCTGTTTTTGTCACGGGTGTGGTTCTATGAGGTTTTCCGGTGCTTCCCGTGGGATAGGGATCACAGGGTACATTCTTTGCGTACCACTGCTATCTTTGGGATGGGCTCGTACGGCGAGGAAGAGGAGGACCGGCGGGGAAGCTCACCATCGCCACGGGGATGTGCGGGAAGCGTTTGGAGCGGGATAGCCGTGAGGGTTCGTTACATTCCCGTGGGAGGCTCGGTATGAGGGGATGAGTTTGAGGGGCTCCAGGAGTGACGGCGCGGCGGAAGATGCTTTGCGGGGCTTGACTTGTGATGTCATGTATGCAGGGGAGCGGGTCTTACGCGGCGTGGCCCCGGTGTGCTTCCCGTGGCTCCGAGGGATCCTCCCTTTGGGATGCTTGATTCCCGGGATATGGATGTGCTCGATTTCGAGAGGTACCTTGGCGGTGTCGGCGCCGAGGAGTTCATTTTGTATGGAGAGGAGTACGGGGCCTTCGTGAGGAGGAAGGCGAGGAGCGCCGCCCAGTGCTGGCGCGGGAGAGAGAGGCTGGCCCGCGAGGCTCCCCCGAGAGGTTCCGATGCGCGGGCCGGATTTCACGTGCGTCGCGGGGACGGATCGAGGAGGAGAGGTGTACATGCCGTTCGGAGCTTGAGCTCTGCTGCATACTGAGTGGATCCCAGACGGATCGGTGAGTGTCTTTGACTCTTTTCCGTCTTGGCATCTTTTACGTATTTTTCTTTTTTTGTTGTTGAGTATAAGCGTATTCTTTGGCGTTTCCTTGGCTGCTTGTTGGTGCGGAGTCACGGGGAGAGCCTATGATATCTTGACTCGCCGTTACGTGGCGATGAGGTCGTTGCGAAGAAGATGGCTTCGAAGATATCTTGCCGGTCTTCGCGACGCGTCTTAGGCGTACGAGCCTATGCCTTCGAGGCATTACGTGGGCGTTCCTCCGCCTAGAGCCGAGCCGGAGCCGCGGCGGGGAGGGGCCTTTGAGGGCGGCATAGCATGGATGCGGGGCGTCTTCGGGAGGCTGCGGGAGCCTTCGAGGAGCGGCCCTTTTATCGGTTCATGCCTCCGCACGGCGCACGGGGTGAGGGTTCCTCGAGCCTTCTTTCTTTGATCCTTTCGCCGGATTTGATCCTTGAGTACTTCTCGTGGGAGCCTCGGGCGGGTGCTCGGTATTCGATGATGAGGATGTGACGGGCGAGTTCGTTTGGGATGCCCAGGCTTTTCTTTGGAGGATCTTGGCGAGGATGATGATGCCGAGGAGTACGATTAGTATTCATTTGCTTTCCCTCTTTTCATATCCCTCTCCTTTTTTGTTTAGCAACGAGACATTTTTGGGTACTGTAATAAAACACATGTATTTGCATGGCAAACGAGTATTTTATTTTAAGATGTAATGTCATTTTTTGTGATTCCGGGATTTGTCCTAGAAATTGTTGCTATTATTATTTTTATTTTTGTACATGCCACGTGGTGAGAGTGTGTTTGTGGGTAGTGTTTGTTTGCGGGAATGGCTTTGGCCGGTGTTTGGGCGATTTGGAGCAAGGTTTCTTGCGAGGACGGTGGTTTTGTCTTGTTTTACGGGAAATGGGTTACATTTGCAAGGAGGTCCGTACGGACATACTTAGCATGCAAAGAGGTCGTACGGACCAACCTTGCTTTGGGAAGGACATAAATGCTTTCCGAGTGCACAGTTGCTTCCCTCATTTCCCCATTTGCGGCCATTTTCGAGCTTTCTTCCCCATTTTCTCTAGGAACCTCCATTTTTGCCATGGATTCTTCGTATGTCCCTAGAATTTTGCCGAGGCTTTCGCGGGAGAGGCAAGCACACTTCCTTGAGCGGTTGAAAACGTGGATGCGGCGCCGTATGAGGCATCGAGACGGGCTTTCGAGGTAAGGTTTCGTCTTTGCTCGGTTTGGTCTTTTAAGGAGTTGGTTCTGATTGGGATTTGTTGCGGGTGCCGCGAAGTTACAGGATGTTAGGAGGCACGTGTATTGTTTCTCCTATAATGAAATGGTGCCCACTTTTGAGGATTTTCGGGCTTTGATTGGAGGGCCAGGAGGTGGAGGCCATCTCGCTTCCTTTGATTGGTGGTCTTTGCGGTGAGCGTGAAGCTTGCGGACTTTCTTCGTACTTCGTTGGAAGAAGTGCGGGGCATGATCCTTGATTCGGGTCATATCGACATTTACGAGCTGCCGGAGCGGTTCATGGTTGATGATAGAGTGACGTCTCTTGGGATGTATTTGCCTTGTGCGTGATGGCGGCAGCTTTTACGGTCGGTTCCCTTGGCATTTGTGATGGCGCTTTGCTAGATGTGGTAGGGCCTTTGCGAGTGGAGAGGATATTGTCCCGTTGGTCTTTGGGGAGACTCTTCATGGTATCGGCCAGGTCGCGGCCCAGGGATCGTTTTATGAGAGGGAAGCCCGCTTTGCTCACCTTGTGGCTGCGAGAGAGAGTTCGAGGCCATGTCAGAAGGCTCCGACGTCGTTTAGCCCGTGGTCATTTGCTTTCAGCGACCTCTTGTGTTGGATATGGATCGATCACTTTGGGAGAGATGGATGGCACGGCTTGGTACGCATCGAGATCCATTGGTGGGTTCCATAGCTGGAGGATTGAGACCGGGAGGATCTTGCGGGGAAGGGTCTACGTTGTCGAGTTCCGAGGTTTGTCTTGGTCCTCCTTCTATATTCCGTCGCTTGTTTCCCGGCGGTTTGGGATGAAGCGAGGAGCCTTTGTTGGGGCAGGATGACCTTGCTGCTGCGGAGGTAGTTCCTCTTTGTATAGCGGCTTCGGGTGCCTTCTTGTATTTTACGAGGGTATGGAAGTATTCCGCTTTCCCTCTGTGGTACTCCTTAGACGTCGGGAGTGTTGTGTTGACGACTCGGTATCGGCACAGTATGAGCAACATGTTGGGCGATCCCAGTGGTCTTGGAGAGCGGCGTGCGCGATTACAGGACCCGGTTGCCGTAGCGGCTATTGCCTTAGGAGTGCGAAGCACAGTCGACCCTTTGGATGTGACGGGAGACACTTTGTTTGACTACGAGACTAGAGTTGGCCGGCGACGGGGAGAGGTCCTCTTTTACAGACTCGCGGGGAGGAGATCAGCCGAAGCACGGGCGAATGAAGCCACGAGAGCTCTTGGATTATTTGACTCTGAGGAGGACCCCGGATCTCGGAGCGAGAGATGCGAGTTGGTTCACGTGGAGCGAAAGAAGACTCGCGGGGACGAGGGAAGAAAGGGAAGAATGGCGAGGGACAAGCGCGAGATGGCGCGGAATGACCTCCTAGAGTATCCATTCATTTGCATTGCAAACACATTATTAGTTAAATGTATTAAATTTGTCTTTTAGCATGTTGTGAACTTGAGAGTAGACCGTGCTTGAACTCATCAAGAAATGTTGTAACCGATTAGTGATTTGTGATTTACTTTTTAAAGCTTTACAGTCGAGACGCAAGATCTCTTGTTTGCCTTTGCTTACATTTGTATGCGCTTTGTCGGCGTCCATCTTTGGACTTTTACATTGCATTCGCGGGCCCGAAGCTGATGCAGGCCACTGACAGCAATCCCCTTTTCTTTGAGCTTTGTATTTGGGCGAGAGGTTGAATGCTCCCTTGACAAGTCGTTTTGACGGTCCTTTTCGTAGCTTCCCTTGCCTCTTGTTGGCGTCGGGCTCTTGACCTCGGTTGCGGCTCTGCTTTGAGCTTCTTTTGTTTTTTTTTTTTTATTTTGTTTTTTTTTGTGAGCCCTTGCTCGAGCTCTCTTTTTTTTTTTTTTTTTGAAGCGCGTGAGGGCGAAGACAAGCCCTGGCAGGAAGTAGACATGAGTCGGTCGTTTGATCTTTGAGTGACCCTCGGATGTCCTTTGATGTTGCCGCCGTCGTTTGACTTGGTCAAGGTGGCTACTGGGGGCGTGTTCTTGAAAAGTGCGGAGCTTGATGGAGGTCTTGATTGACATTCAAACTTTTGACTTTTTGTGTATTTTTAGGCCAGGACCAATTAAGGTTGCCTACGTTCCCCGGACTAGAGGGCTCGGAGTCTGCGTAGATTCGGCACTACATGGGTGCCAAGAGATGCACATTGTTCTTCTTTAGGCGAAGTATCTGCGAAGTTTGCTTCCGTTATTTGGATTCATGAAGGGATTGCCGTCTAGGTGCAGTAGCTTCATGGCGCCTCCGGAGAAGATCTTTTGAACCACGAAAGGGCCGATCCATGTGGGTTCCCATTTTCCCAGTGGGTTGGTTCGAGTGGGGAGGCTTTTCTTTGAGTACAAGGTCACCTTCTACGATGTCTCGGGATTTGACTTTCTTGTCGAAAGCTCCTAGCCATCTGCTTTGATAGGCTCGGACGTGTTCCATGGCCTTTAGTCGTCGCTCGTCTAGCGAGCCAATTCGTCATGTCGGCCGGAGCCATTCGACTTCGTTGATGTCGATTTTCCAGCGGCACTCGGAGTGAGGAATTT